>PNEQ01130129.1:0-21714 GCA_003012365.1 Medauroidea extradentata | reverse complement strand
GTAGACGATTTTTTGTTTCAATCACATGTAAACATTCCCAAACATAAACAATATACCATTTTACAGATTTACTGCCACCTGGTGGCTTGTTCGCAAAACAGTAAACTCGCTCTTGCCAACCGTCTATTGTGCCTTGGGATGTGTCGCACACCAACCACCAACACCAACCATCAACACCAACCACCAACACCAACGCCAATTGTGCCAGGGCCTTAAGCCAATTACTTTTTACTATTTGTGTATCCGCGAAACACGTAAATAATTTTGACACACCGTTATGAGAAAACTACGTGAACTAAAATTGTTTTGTGAGAGGAAACTGTAATTACAAGTACCGTCTACAAAATCAACACTATTTCATGAAAATATATAATTATGATATTATACAAATTGAACACTCTTTAGGCGCTTACCTGCGTGTTAGAAGCTCAAAGGTGACCCACATAGGTACGGATCAGTACATTTAGAGGTACGGCAGTCTGAAAATGCAATTTTTAGCCAAGTTGGAGGGCTTAGAAACAGTGTTTTTAATCGGCGTGGTGTCTTAACAATGTCATTCCGCCCTTGTCAGAAGTGTTCTTTTTTTTTTAGATTACACAACGGCACATGTTGAATCGTTTTGAAAAAAAAAAACGTATTTACGAACGATCTGCAAAGTATTTGAAGCGCACAATTGGCGGTGCCCTTAAGACCACGGGTATCAATGCTGTTTTTTGCGAGTATAATTTTTTTAAAACCTGAAGTGAGCAGAACTCGCAAAACCGTTACATGTAAATGTTCGAAATTGTTAGTACTATGTAGCCTAATTTTTTAAATACGTGTATTTCTATAATTTAGGCTATTTATCGACTTAATTAAATGTTCTTATAGTTAATAATTACCCAGAATTATAAAGATTTAAGTTTCTAAAAATTAGGCCACATAGTACAAAAAATTTCCAACATTTATATGTAACGGTTTTCAGATATCTGCTCCCTTACAGGATTTAAAAAATAAAACTTACTAAAACAGCATAAACATGTATCCATAGCCTTATGAGTCAGGGGATACTTGGCGCATGGACGGTTTTGTACCGTGTCATGCGTATTTTTTTACGCTTAACCGTTTAAAGTATTACTACTTCGGTTATCTACGGGCAGAAAATACACTCGAAGCTACACTTCTAACTTTTTTAAAAATTCAGCACGCTTGTTAGTAACATAATTTTATTTAACATAAAATCGGCTAAAAACAGCTTTTTTTAGACGGCTATAACATCGAAAATGCCACCTGAATTCGTAAAATTCAAAACGAGATGCGTGCGTTGGATTTTACTTCATACTATTCAAAAATAAAATTTTGGGGGTCACCGTTTAAAATCCTAAAGGAAAAATAATTCTACAAAAACCTTGCACGCCAGTTCACAGTTTGGCGCGCTGTGAATAGAGGCGATATGCTTCCCGTGGAGCGTGGTACTCCGGCTCTTATAGCTACACTGTTCCACGCGTCAAACGTGGAAATATGAAACCGGTGCCCAATACACGTAAGTCGAATCGACAATGAATCATTGCAATCTTAAAAACAAATGTTCGTACTGCGCTATTTTCACAGTTCACCAAATACTATACAACATTAATGATTTACAAGTCAATTGGAGAACTACAAATGTCTCAGTTGTTTGCAGGTAAAAAAAACTGTTCAGTACATGTTTTCGAGACTGTTGAAATGAAAATATACGAACAGATTTTGATAATTATTTGGTTGCATAGTTTCACTCACATTTATTTTATTTTTTAATTACTTTTATTTAAAGACCATTTTTGTATTTATGTAAATTCATTTTCGAACGTTTGTATTTGACTTTTTGGGTCGTTAGAAGGTAGAGGCTTATGTAATCGTTACGACAGACTGGCTGGTCCTGGGTACTTGAAGACGTAGAACATTTATTTTAGCCAAGCTTTTCGGCTATATTTTTACGACTTCGCGAACTCAGTTTTACAATCTCTCTTACCACCTACGATTTCTGCGACTGTCATTGTTGACCGAAATTTACATTATTTTCACAAAGTTTTCTTAAAGAATATTGGAATAAAAGTTAGCTAATAGCAGCGCATAACAGGTAGACTTTATACAATAGGTTTAAAGGCAGCAAATAAGGCCATGACTTAACGACTTGTAAAATAACTAGCAGTCCCCCGCGGCTTTGCCCGCGAGTATTATTCGAAACTGATTGATAATATTTACTTTAATTTAAAAACCTCTTTGCACACCATGGTACTTCAGTTATCAAGTGTTAGAATGTCCAAGCGGCTAGTTGAACTAATTCTGCAGCAGGATAAGTAGCTATAGCTGTCCACGCGAAAAGCAGCCTTAAGTTTGTCCCTGCCACTAACAGCGACTACTCCTGGGCCTTATTTATAGCCCTGCCTATTTGACGTTGTGGGGTGATTACATACAACTAAGGTAAGAGGTTAATCGAATGAGAAACATCTGTTTACCCTGTGCACAACCATTGGTGACGGTGCCCTCAATTATATATTTTCAAAATATTCACTTTAACTTTATTGACATTACAAAGTTTCAAAGGGTAAAGGTTTCGCGGAAACGTATTTGGTGCCCCAAACCTGAGATTAGTGAGATGATATATCGTCGGTTTACTGCCAAAAAAGACAAAGTCAAAATGAGAAAAAATTATAAAAATGCTAGGAATATGTATATGTTGTTCACGAACAATTGCCCAAGTTTAAAGTCTATTCGCCGTTTCGTACTGTTGTGTCACAGTATAGTAACATTCCGAAATTTTGTTAATATCTACAATTTAATACTGTTTTTAAACGAAATAGCATTTATGACTTAATCACTTTTGGCAGTATACCGACGATATGTCATCTGATATTGTACAGGAACCTAAGTGGAAAGCGAACTGCAATTTTACCCCTTTTAAAGACTACATGTAAATTGCACTAATTCGATCTGCCTTGTAGTTTTTGTGTGTCAGAATTGAACGTTCGCATGCAGCTTTTAACGGAATTCGAGCCCAGAACCTCCCGGAATTTAGGCCTGAGTAACAAACAACTGCGTCACGTAACGTCGAAATAATTCATGAAAATAAAATTTATTAAAAAAAATAAAATAAAATACCTGTGTCCTGGGTTTATAGAGGTTGTACAACACCACGTCTCGATAGGTTACTGTAGAGTGAAACTCCTAGGTTGTTTCTCGCTGCTTGTTCCTGCTTTTCAGATCGTCTGCATTGATTATTGACCAACTAAGTTTTAGTCTTAATAATCACGTTTCTTATAAAGAAAAATTTAAATTTTTACGTAAGCATCACTCTGTCGCGAACAACGCCTCAATATCGGTACTGGTTAGATAGATATCGTGGGTTGATGGAAAACAAATTTCGTGCTTTTTCACCCTTTTGGGTGTCGAATTTCGAAATATTTTAAATTGACATCTTAGACATTTGTATAAGTATCCAAATGAAGTGTAAATCACATCGCTAGCCCGTTCAGTCGAATCAAAATCGATCATTCACTATAAAAAAAAACACATATCACCCCTGCACAGTATTGAGAAATCGAATTTCGAAAAATCTGAAAACCGTTTTGCGATAATTTCTGCAGTCATCATCCTGAAGCAAAAATTAATTGTATATCTCGACGGGTTCGATAGATATCGAGGATTTATCTAAAACACGTTCAAGGTCTTTTCACCACTTAAGAGAGTAAATTTCGAAAAACCCTTGAATCACGTTTTAAAATACTTTATTGTTATCTCGTGGAAGTAAAAAACACAACATTAGCCCGCTGGGTTCAAGATATATCGACGATTAATTGAAAACGCTTTTTACCACTTTTCACCCTTTTTCACGTCCTTAGGTGGTGAATTTCGAAAATTCCTGAAATCACTTTTTAGGTATTTGAGTAAGCATCAATCCTAAACAAAAATCACGTCTCTATATAAAAAAACTATGGGATCGATAAATATCGAATGTGAGTCGAAAACTCATATTACCCCTTTTAAACCAGTTTAGGGCCGAATTCAGAAAATATATTTTAAACGGTACTTGAGATATTTACAAAAGCACCAATTTAAAGCAAAGAGCACTTCGATATCTCGACTGATTCGATAGATATGGAAGGATAATCGAAAACACATTTCACGTATTTTCGCCCCTTTAAATAAAGAATTTCGAAACGTCTTTGAGTCCTGTCATAGAAATTTGTAAAAGCAACCAATTAAAATTAAAATCACGACGATAGCCAATTGTGTTTCAAAGATATAGAAGTTCATTAAAAACCCATTTTGCCCCTTTTTACTGCCTGGGGATCGAATTTCAAAAAAACCAAAACTACTTTTTGAGTATTTACGTAAGCAATATTTTGAAGTGAATATCAACTCTCCATCCCGAAGGGTTCGATAGATATCGATAGTTGATTGGAAACACATTTAATGTCTTTTCAGCCCCTTAAAAGTTGAACTTCGAAAAATCCTTAAATTTGCTAATATGCATTTTTACGAGTGTCATATTAAAGTAAAAATCACGATGATTGGCCGTTGGGTTCGAGCTCTATCGACATTTCTTCGGAAACACATTTCACCCCTTTTCACCCCCTTAGAGGTCGAATTTCGAAAAATCCCTTCTTAGTGCTCGCCTACGACCTGAAGGGAACCCCACAAAAAATTTCACGATTCTAGGTCCAGTGGTTTGGGCAGCAGTTTGATATGTCAGTCAGTCAGTCAGTCAGTCAATCAGTCAGCTTTCATTTTTATATATAGAGATAACATTTAATAGCGAACAAACGATGTTGTTTTATTCTCATCACAGTGAGAAATGGCGCAGCTGTAATATATGTATCTCCAGTGATTTTATTTTGCTACTTTCAATAACTTTTTTATAAGCGTAATAAAATTACCGGTTTGTTCTATCCAATGCTAATGTTTATAGCGGTCGAAAAGTTAGAGAAGTGCTTTAATTTATGCATTGGTTACAAGGGTTTTATTTTTAATGTTTTATCTGTTGACATTGATTTGAATTAATTTAACCGACTGTCAATCTGATTATTAGCGACATCACAAAATACGCCAAGATCGATTTTCATTTATACCTAATCATTATGTAACATAATAGTGCGAAAGCTATCTTGTTCATTAGATGTCACTTTGTCCAATAACTTCTGTGAAAGCAGAAAAGGCTGAACGACAATCATAGAATGAGTTCCACCTCCCACTCATGTATACACAGCTGGAGGGGAGAGGGGAAGAGGCAGATAGACCTCCTAATAAACAACGCAAATAAAAATAAAACTAATCAAGATAGAAGAGAAACTTGTTATAAGGGAATAGTACACATTATGCAGTTTTCAAACAAAACACAGTTTCAGTATCACATCCTATATTTGTGGATAGAATAAAGACAGTTCGCGGTAGCTCTCCATCATTGCCAACACTGTCCCTTCACCCTGAAAATCTGACGAAGGCGGTAATCTTCGAAGTTGCTGCATTCCTTCCAAAAATATGCTCAGGGTAACACGATACTACAGGAAATTACTCAATCAGTGTGACAACAGTGAAGGATGCGATCTTTCGAGTAACTTATTTTGGTGTAAAACTACAGTAGGCCTACGTGTAACAGTAAAAATAATTGTACTTCCACAAAAAATATTCTTTGGAAACTATAAAAAATTTTTTTTGTAAGTTTACAAAATTACCGTAAAATTTACAGAAAATACTAGTAAATATACAAATATGTCTGTATGTTTACAAACAATAACAGTAAATTTACAAATAATTTCTTTTACATTTTACAACAATTTGTTTGCAGAGTCTCAAAAAAAATGTTTGGCAACCGGTTTCCAAGTACACTTTTTGTAATAGTAATTTTTTTTGTGAAAGGTGACAGGCCGACGAAGGTTACTTTGTTTAACATCAAACATTCTGCTCATAAAAATATATCCCACTAGTCCCCACAGGTATTTGGTAAATTTAGACCACTTTAATATTTTTTTTTTGTGCTGTGTAGGGCCTACTGTTGGTGGATAAGTTTAATCTTGTATCTTGTTTTATTAGCTATTCTTTATCGGATACGTATTTCTGTTCCATCCTGGGCGCACAGGTTTCAACATTGCTGATTAGCAGAGACCTGAGAAATTGTCAGTGACGTCGAGCAGCTGCTAATTGGTGCCTCTATGACAAGTTGTTACCATATGATTAGGCTTATATTTATTTGCTTTTTTACTATTGGCTCTGCGCCCTCCTGGTGTCAATTACATGAACTTACAGTTGAATCAATTACATACTGTTCCAAAATAAACACGAATTTTCCATGTCCTTACCGATTAAGGATGACATTTTTAATTTGGTGTTAATTGTTGGTGGAATGAGAAGAGGCTTGTCAAATTCGCTTTAATGACAGGCTAAACTACACTATACTTAGAGACACTGGAAAATCGCGGGAATAGTTGACTGCTTGCTAGGCTCCAACGTGATATATATATATATAATATATATATATATATATATATATATATATATATATATATATATATATATATATATATATATATATAACACTGAATATTTTGTTTCAACATTGGCTGTCGTTTATTTGTAGCATTTTGTTCTCCCTACAACAGACCCAGTTAGAACTGCACAGTTTGGACACACAGCGTGTGTGATTTGTCCCAAAACTGTTCACACGTAGTGCGGTTAATATAATATAGTTTATCGGAAACTATGTTAAACATTTTCGCGATTTTCCAGTGTCTCTAACTATACTATACACGACAGAGCAGGATATGAACTTCGTTGACTGATGAGATTTTACTGTTAAAAAACTGAAAATTATAGTCACAGAGATGATGGCATATCGCGAAAACGTTTTGGGCCAATATACCCTTGAAACCGCTGTAGTTTCTTGCTACACATGTGATTGGAGGAGCCAGTGATTTTTGGTGGTAAGAATGCTGCAACAATTTGTTTCAATGCCTTATGTGCACATCTGTTTCTCTGCTTCATGGTCAGTGAATTGAAGTTTTTAACTTTCGGCTTCTCGGGGTCCTACCCGCATATCACACACGTATGGAGTCGCGGTAACATTGTTCTGGTTGGTACAGTCAAATGAGCCACGCCTCTGCCCTATTATATTGTACCAATAACCACGAACCAAAGTTGCAGATGTGTACGTAAGGTATTGGAACAAGTTGTTACAAAATTCTTTTTACAAAAAATCACTGGCTCAAGTGACTGGGTTACAAACGTCTGACACAGCGTAGACGTCTTCTGACCAATACCAGTCATCAAATAATACAATCGCGGGCTTCTTATTGGTTCAGTCAAATAGGGTAACAGCTCCACGTACAAGGGAAAGCCAGTAATATTTTGATAAGCTGAAAGTACTTTTAAAGCCAACAAGCAGTCAAGTTATATCTCGATAAACCATCATCTCTAGTCATAGACAATGCCATAACATAGATCTATTACACTTAGTACAAAAGTGCAAGAAAAATACAATATTGACTGTATAGCATGTAAATATTCTTGTAAATAATAGAAATGTGTTTTGACCACTGGCGACGAGCCTGTATGTGATGTTAATTACGTGTGTGCCTGCTATTCACTAGGTTGATAACTTTACTGTGAAACTTCTCGTTATTGGTCAGATGCGCCGTCCTCAGCGGACCGCGATTTTGTCTGCTAATAAGAGATGTCGGACAGAGTACAGCAGTTTTGAGTCTAGTCTGACGGCAGGAAATTACGCGCGTCTTGACGTCTCTGTATAATTCGAATCCCCTGTGAGCCCTGTGAGGTCAAACAAGTCAAGCATTACTTTCTATATGACGGGACTATATAATCCCTTTACACTTTAAAGTAAAGTGAGTTCAGATTAAGCCAAAACTTGCATTAAAAAAAATTGTTTACGTTCAGATTTACTACAAAGACAAGTGGCCGTGCACATCAGTTACATTATATTACTTTCTATATGACGGGACTATATAATCCCTTTACACTTTAAAGTAAAGTGAGTTCAGATTAAGCCAAAACTTGCATTAAAAAAAATTGTTTACGTTCAGATTTACTACGAAGACAAGTGGCCGTGCACATCAGTTACATTATATTAACGAGTGTGTAATTAACTTACAGCAAAATCCGGAAATTAATATGCGTTATATGATAAATTGCAAACACTGAAATATTAACAGTAAATTTTATGAGTCAGTTCAATCAAAGCAAGAGTAAATTAATCTCAGTATAATAGTGTAAAGTGGGATATATCCCGACAATGTCCCTTGTCCAAGCAGCTGTCAAGATTGTGAGCAAAATATTAACAACACATAAGTTTCAGGTGAACTATTCAGGGCACCGAAATTACATACTTTTGTCCCGGCATTTGCTAGATGAATGTGTCACTCTTTCGCAATATTTGTTTGCAAAGTTAGCAAAAAAATTTACACATATTTTTTAAAAGGTTTATTTGCCTGTATTTACTTACAATAAACCAATTTCCGGTTGATTTATGTACTTAGATCTTTTAAACTGTTATTTGTAATTTGTTTAATCATACATTATAACAACCTCTCTCATGCAAATGTAATTAGAAGAAAATAGGCACAATAAACTCGCTGTACTGACGCATGAAAGACTACAGTAGATGATCACTGAAATAATCACACTGAATTCTTAGATGCCATACTACCTGACTAAACACTTGTATATGACCGTACTATAATTTTGGAAGTAGTCTTAATGCCTTGCTATGGACAGATACAACAGCAAGAACACAAACTCCATCAGCAATCTGCCGGCCGTTAACTAACAAGGTCCAAGATTTACAAGGTAATTTTGAGCACTGATGTTTTATCTACTTAACTACTCCGAGCTTGTGAAGTTTCAGGGTGGGGACGATGTCGACCATAAAGCCTAGCATAATATAATTGTTTTATGACGGCTATGGTCGTGCAGCTGTGAGCTATTGCGTCGCGCTAGGCAACCGCTCGACGCCGCGTCGAACCAACAGGGCAGTTCTGATAACGCCCGCCGTTCGGCACCGAAACGTTTGTTTACGTAGCGGCGAAAGAAGAAAATACCGCACAGGTCGAAGGACTAGGAGAATATATTCCCCGGAGAGCCGGGTTAGTGCCTCGCCCGGGCTAGATTGATGCAAGCATTCAGACGCATATCAGGCGGGCATTAGATGATATCTTTATCCCGTTCTTCCTTCCAACTAGAAGATGCCGTAAAGGCGCGGCGAGGTAGGAGCAAAACGACGTCCGTCGAGGGGAAACTCGTCCGTGAGCGAGTGGGGAAGAACGTAAAGACCGAAGAGGGAAGGAAATAAAAGTCGGATAACGAGGGAAAGGAACAACGGGGCAGAAGGAACGAGGGAGAGGAACGAAATTGGCTTTTATATTTGGGGGCCCGTATAAAGTTCGAGGATGCAAGGGCGATGGTTTATAACGGGGAGGAGGGATAGCTCGACGCCGCGATGCGATTGGCCGACGGCTTTAATTTGACCCCGCCCCTTCGGACGCTCATCGATTATCCTGGTAATGAATGCACGGAGGATGGAAGAAGCCCGGAGCGGCGAGCGAGATAAAAAGAGGTCGCGGCAAGATGGCCGCCCTCGCGCGCGCGCAATGCGTTCCCCCTCACCAACCCACCTCCATCCTCCTGCTCCACCTGCCATTCTCGGATATTGTCGGGCTGACAAGGGAGATAAGTTACACGTCGATAGCGCTGTCCGCCCTCTAAAGTTACGTCTTGGTGCAGGTCGCATCGGCTGAAGAGCCACGGAAAAAAAGTAAACAAATGAAAGTAACATCTCGTTACAATTCCGGCTCGTGATCGCTGAAGCTACTCCGCGAGTGCGACTCCGATAAACTGGAGGAAAGCTCGTGAGTTATCCGTTTGCGATAACTACACTACAATTAACTCGTTTCGCCTTGCGACGTTTATAACACTCTAATAGCAATCCAAAGAGTGCAGAATTTTTTGTGACGTTTCAGATGGTATAACTCAAATAGCATATATTTTACATAGCCTACGTTGCCAAATATCTTATTGTTTTAACCATTAAAACCCGCTTACTGACGATGCACTGTACGATGCATGTTTTATAAATTTGCATTTCATGAAAAAAAAAAAAAAAAAAACTTTCTGTGAACATTGCAGATTTTAGTTATTGTCCGGAACGGTAATAACGTACTGTTTTAAACGCAGTAAAGTATGAATAAACTGATGATTCACGCATCAAAACATTAAAGAAGACAGGGTTTCATCTAAAAAAAAAAAAAACTGCCAAATATCAGAGACTGGCAAAAGTGCTTTAAAAATCAGTCTGTGTGCTATGTGCCCGCAAAAACTAAGACAAACTTTATAAAAATGTTGTGACGCGAATACAGTTTATAAGCGACTAACCCGTAAGTTAAATTCCAGGAGAAACAATATTGTTTCAGTTTTAAAGTGGGGCCTACTCTTATAGCGTACTTTATTTTCGGTGAAACTAAGTAAGGTCTAACTTATATGACGATTATCATGATAGTGGATACTTCCATAGTTAAGTAAATAACGTACAGGGATAGTGGCATGCAGCGAAATCATCACACCTTGACTGGATGTCCATATGCGTCGGCCGAAACCTGTAAAATGACATGAAATGTAGGCCTATGATGGAGCGAAGGGTGAGAGAAGAGATTTTGGTCAGCCCTCATGTCACTCACTAGGTCGCAAGGCTCGGTTTCAGTCGCCATATTGAATTTTATTATTTCTTGCTTTGTTGGAATTCTGAGAAGAAAAAAAGTTAAATCGGCGACTATACCGCAAATTCTATCTACTTTGTGCTACAATGAAAACATGGCATTGGAGCTAGTAATGTATAGGGCCTAGTTACGTTACAATTTCTTGGGAAAATTATGAATAAAAAAAAATTTGCCGCACACATTGCTGTGTAATTATGTCAACAGCTAAATCTCAAGGTCTGTACTGTAGCGAAATGTAAATAGAATTTTAGGTATAATCGCATATTTAACATTTTTCTTCTTAGAATTCCGAAAAGCGAAAAATAATAAAATTCAGGATGGCGACTGAAACCGAGCCTTAAGCTCTGGTGAAGGGTGGTATGAGGTGAGTGTGGAGCAACGCTGGAATGAAGGAGCGGGGGAGATCTCCGAGAAGACCTGCCGTCCAGCGCTATTGACAGGTACGCTTCTCACGTGCGAAAATCCGTGGACCGACCCCGCAGGGAATCGAACCCGGATCGTCTTGGTAGGAGACGAGTCCTCTAGCCACTGCACTAACCGTCCCCTTTTACGAATGAGAAGCGCAGAATAAAGAGGAAGAAGACGGGAGAACCCTGAGAAAACCTGCCTTCCAACTACGTCAGCCACGTTTACAACAAGCCATAAATCGAAGACCGACCTCGCCAGGAATCAAGGCGGAATCAACATTGTAGGAGGCAAGCGCTTTAACCACTGCACCAACCGTGGATCAACTGACATAGTTAGGGAAATCTTCGGTTACGATCTGTTACATATTCCCGGACATAATCCATTCGTATGCAGTGGCTTGTATCCAAGAATATGGTTCAAATTTTCAGAAACAATCATTGTAAATATCGTAAAAATATATTGGGTTACTTGTGATACACGCAAACCTACAATATTTCAAAACGGACACTTAAACATTTGCTATTGTTTAAAACAACATTTTGCCTCTCTTTTATTATTCAGTGACGCCAGAATAAAATTTATCGTTATGCCGGTTATCAGATTATAGTTCCGTTGTTTCAGGTGCGTCCTAACATTGCGGTAAGTTTTTCAACTACAATCTCCTATTAAAATAATATAAATAATTGTTATGATTAACTGTCCACTAGTAATAAATTATTTTGTTGGATCTATTGCAGCAGGCCTACCGCTGTTTTATGTGCACAAGTCATTTCGTAAAATGTTTTTCAAAAATCTATCCTACGCCTAAAAATAAAGACAGAATTGCCCTGCTATTTAATTCAATTACATTATTCAGTAATCTAACAACATTTCGGAATTTAGTTTTTAGTTTTAATATTTACTTGTCACTAATATCACTTGAATGCTTCGCTTCGTAATACTTAAAAAGAGCATGCGTCCGCGATTTTTCCGATTCGTGGCCTGATAGATCAACCATCACTACCAAGACTGCAACAACAAATTTTAATCGGACATTAAAACTGTGGATCGCAGAATTTTCTTGGCTTTCAAAGGCCAGCGTTATAACATTTTGTTAATTGTACTGCCAGGTAAATAGCTGTTCGGAAACATGGCTTCTGCCAACCTGAGCTTGACGTCGGCCCCGAAAACCAACGATCACGATGGTTTCTTACAAAGTTCTCGGCTCCTACTATCGCCTGATTTCGGTTTTTTCATGGTTTCCCGAAATCGCTCGACGCCAATAAGGGTGTTCGAGTGCTATTAGATCAAAATGTTATATTTTCATGGTGACATTTGTGAATATACTTTCTTCTTACGAAACAATCTTAGCTCACAGAGTTTTCTCATAACAACGCGTCAAAGTTAAAATTTGCATGTTATGATGCCATGCAAACAGTGAATACCAATTGACTTACTCAAATTAAATAATTCACAGTGAAATCAAATGCCATGGGCTTCGTAACCTAACATTTATAAGCCCACAACGTAATATTTTGACTCTAGAAAAAATTGAAAAATACAGGAAAAAATTTTGAAATTCTGCAAATTTTAAAATGTGAAATTTGTTCACTGTTGGTTTTTATAATATTTGAATACGTAGCCTATTACATGCTATTTTACGGCGAATTATTTCGTTTAAGTACGTCACTGGTTTTCACTATTTGCATAGCGTAAAATGCAAATTTTTACTTTCACGCACCGTTATGAGAAAACTAGGCGAGCTAAAAATGTTTTGTAAAAGGTATCTGCACTCTCGAGTATCATCTACTAATCTAATAATTTCGTAAACATATAAAATTTTGACACTTAACGCACTTGAACAACCTTAAGGGGGAGTGCCAGAAAATTTTATTGTATTTTTCTGTTTTTGAGCCGTAACACTCATTCAAATTGTATTATCAAAATTTTCTCTTCTCTTTGACATAAGTAGTAATGGAATGTTTCATTAATTTGTCATGCAGAATCATTGCAAGAGAATTATATGTTATCTTTCAAGAAATTTCTTGCAATGATTCTGCATGACAAATTAATGGAAGATTCCGTTATTATTTATGTCAAGTAGTTTATCATGAATATATCCTTTGCTTTGTCGAAAAGAAAATTTTGATAATACACTTTGAATAAATGGTATAGCTTAAAAACTGGAAATACATTAAAATTGTCTAACACCCCCCCCCCTCCTATATGCTCGACTTCAGTCGCCGTATTCGATTTTTTTCCTTTTTTAAAATTCTGGTGAAGAAAAACTCTTAAACTGCATTACGCTGCAAATTCAATTTATACGTTGCACTACAGATGCGGCATTGTGCTGTTAACATATGAGGGACTTAGATTTATAGTGGTGTATGTCAGTTAAAATAGTTTCCTCTTAAACAATTTTTTTTGTAATCATACGCAAAAAGTAGTACATTCTTGCAGTACGCAAATAGAATTAACAATTTCAGTTAAGAGTAAAATATTTGTTACAGAATATTGTTTTGGAAATGTGAATAACATAAATAAAAACGACACTACTAAATAACTGTGGCTTACTCCACTATGAATCAGCGCACCAATTTTTTCATGTTCATAATTTTCTGAAGTGATCACGTCCTAATTATGCATTACCACTTCTACCACAAGGTCTGTACTGTAGCACAAGGTTAGTAGAATTTGTGATATGGATGCAGATTTGACGTTTGTCTTCTAATAATTTAAACAAATAAATACTAAAATTCAATGTGGTGACTGATACCGAGCCTTTGACTACAACACTATGGGCGGACTCCTTTCCTAGTTCTTGTCCTCGTGTAAAGTTGTGTGACCGTCTCTTATTGCCTCGCTGTCGACGAGACATAAGGCCCAACAACAATAAAAATACACACTTCTAGTCGCCTTGAGGTCACCGTGAGATGAGGTCAAAGGATTTTACGGGCCTTTATCAACGAGGTCTTAAGGGCGTTCAAGTGCGATAACATCATATTTTATATTATTATGAAATAGTGTCAGTTTTGTAGACGATACTTGTGAGTACAGTTTCCTCTTACGAAACAATTTTAGCTCTCATAGTCTTCTCATAACGGTGCGTGAAAGTAAAAATTTGCTTGTTGCGCTGCCATGCAAATTGCGAAAACTAATTGATCTACTTAAATGAAATAATTCACTGTGAACTAACATCCTATGAGCTCTGCAATAAAACATTTTGAAACCCACAATGTAATATTAGGAAAATTTTAAAAATATCGCAGATGTACAGAAAAAAATTGCAAATTTATTTTTTTTAAATATAAAAATAGTTCATGGAATGTTTGTTAAATGTTTTATTATGTAACCCATGTCACGTTATTTCACAGTGAATTATCTCACTTACGAAGTCAGTTTGTTTTAACAATTTGCATGGCAGCAGAACAAGCAAATTTTGACTTTGACACACCGTTATGAGAAAACTATGCGAGCTAAAATTGTTTCGTCAGAGGAAACTGCGCTCACAAGTATCGTCTACAAAACTGACACAATTTCAAAAAAATATAAAATGATGGTTTTATCGCAGAAGGGGGAGTGTTTACAATTTTATTGTATTTTCAGTTTTTGACCCATTTTATTTATTTAAATTTTATCGTCCATGTTTTATCTTCGACAAAGCATAGGACATATACTTGGTAAACGGCTTGATATAAATAATAATGTAATCTTTCATTAATTTGTCATGCAGTGTCATTGCAAGAGAATTCTTGAAAGTTAACCTATACTTATGCTGCAATGATTCTGCCCTTGAGTTGATGAGGGTGAAGGGAGATGAAGGGATAGCACAACATCCATGCACGAACAAGGATTCGAACCCAGGGCTTCTCGCACCTTGGATCAGAACCGACTACGTTACAGAGGCCGGCTTGAAGGTCAACACTGAACAAGTACTAAACGACAAGAATACTTATGGCCGAAAAAGCGACACTGTTGAAAATGTCCGCAAAGTCACTGATATTTGTTATTTACGAAAATGACATCTATTGTTTCGAAAATGTTTTCCATTACATCAGTTCGCGGAAAACTCACTGTTATTTGTCATGAAAATGTTAAAGTAAATTATCTCCGATACCGTCAATTATTTCACCCTATTTACAAGCTAAGTTATTATGTGTTTATGGTATTTGAATATTGTTTAAGTTTGTTTTAGCAGGACCTGCACGAAGCAAACTATGAGAATTCCGCAACTAAACACCTGATATTTTACGAACATTTCTTGACAATTTTTACCGGGACATCTCTATGGTTTCACGGAGAAAATTCCTGATTGTGGAGTAGTGAAATATGAGATCATTTGACTTTTTTCTTGTTGGTAGCTTGATTTGTTAAGTTTATTTTTGCCTCGCTGGTGAATGGTATAGTTGTTGTTATAGTCTATGTACTGTATACATATACGATTGCCATTTTGTCACTTCACTTTTGAGAAACATCTTGGCAGTTTCGTTGTGTAGACCTTTAAACCATCGTAACTGAAATGTCGGAATCAGGCAAACTTAAAGCGTCGGACCTGTGGTTAATTTTCTGCGAGAAGAAACTTACGTTTGCTATAGGCATTGTAAGTTACAACTGCGTAGTGTATGTCAAAATGTGGAAAGTACCTGACATTTCAGTAGGAAATAAATGTGTGGCGTAAAGGATTTATATACTTTCTAAGAAGGTAGAAATTCGAGGATGACAAGTCACCATCAGGATTAAGATCCAAAGCTCATATGAGTAAAAGAACTGGCGAAGTTACAGTATAACGAAAATAAACCCTTTTCGACTTTGCGTCTGGTAGATCTAATTACAAATTTGTAGTCCAATACAGCTAGAGAGTTGAAAGTCAGAACATTTTTCCTTCCTCAAAAAGATAACAGGACTTATCACAAAGAAATCCCAACGCAGTAATGACTTTGATGTAATTTACTGTCGGCCGAAAATAAAACTGATATTGTCTAATAAATATTTGTTTCACAAAATAACTGTATCTCAGATTAGATAATTTACTCGAAACCACTCCTTAATGATTCTTGTTATAAAATATGTAGTATATTTTACATGGAATTTAAGGGATTTTCAACAGTTGGCACAATTACTTAACTACTTTGGCAAATACTTGGTGGGTTAGTTTCCAAGTGGTGTAAGTCACAAAAAATCGAAAATGGACTTACACCACTACAGAATTGCCTGCAGTGAGGTCTACATACTTCCGAAATGGTGTGCGTCCTAGTCCACTACATTTTTCCATTGCATTACGTATTAAATAACATAATCCCTTAAGTTTAATACAGATACAAACTTTAAATTCTCTCTCCTGAAATATTTGCATTTTGGACTTAACACCACTTGGAAACTAACCCACCCATTTTTCTTTATTTGTTCGTGTTTATGTTTTCAAATCGTAGAACCCCTCCCAATTATTTGCAGAAATTTCATCGCAACCGGATAACTGGCATAGAACCGCATAGAAGACGAACAAACTATAATTTACACGAAACAAGCTAGCAGTCCGCCCGCGGCATTGCACGTATTTATTATTCGTAATAGCGTATGTTTATCCAATTGAAGGACCTCTTTGTACCCCAGATTAGTAGCTCGGCCATAAGTGGCAGGATAACCAAGCTGCAGATTGAGCTCTCTCTGCAGTGGGCTAGCTATAGCTAAAAACTATCCTAAGTCTATCCCTGCCACTCTTAATTACTGTCCCGGACCTGATGTATAGTCATAGAAAATATACGAATATGAGAGAGTATTCAGATGGTATAAACAGTATACGTTGTATGATGACTCATTTATCTCGAGCACGACCATTAATGACTGTGCCTTTTAAACACGTACTTTTAAAGTTAATTAAAAATAAATAAAATATTCAGTCATTGGGCACATAGAGGTTGTATATCCATAAGTAACGATATAATTGAAGAATGTTAACTTCCCTATAAATTACTCCTCTAATGTTGTACTTGCTTTTTCGGATCTGCTTTGAAAGGTTTACGTAAGCCTCCCAACCGCACGGGTATTTGAGAGTTATTTTCTCAGTATAAAAACTGAGATAATTTTTTTCGTATTTACGTAAGCTACATTCTGAAAATAAAAACATCTCGATATCTCAACTGGTTAGGTAGATTTTATGTAATAAATGAAACCAAATATTACGTCTTTTCATCTTTTCAGTGATCGAATTTCGCAAAAGACAATTCTCACAAAAATATTATCTAATTAATTTTAAAAATTCTGTAGTATCCATTTGAGGTGTAAATCACGACGATAACGCATTGAATCAAATCTTAACCGACGATTCATAAAATTTTATTTAAAATTCCATTGCAGCCCTAACAGTTCGGATTTTGAAAATTTCTAAAATCTGTTTACGGGTATTTACGTATTCATCATCATAAAATGAAAAACAACTCTATACCTCGACGGGTTTGATAGCATTCGTGGATTTATGTGTTTTTACCACCTTAGAATTCGAAGAACTTTATAGACAATTAAGGCTATTTGTTCCCTTAGGATTCGAAGAACTTTTTAGGCAGTTAAGGGTATGGGCGTCTCATTTAAGTGTAAAATATAATTTCGATTCGTGATCGATATATATATATATATATATATATATATATATATATATATATATATATATATATATATATTACTGAATGTAAACAGTAAACAGATTTCAGAACTTTTCTAAATCCGAACTCTTAGAGCGGCGAAGGAATGAAAATGTGGGGTGAATGAAATAAAATTTTGCGCTTTTCATCCTTTTTAGTGATCGAACTTTGCAAAATCTTACCATTACGGGTTTAAAAAAATTTGTATAAGTATCCAACTGAGGTGAAAATCACAAAGACAACCAATTGAGTCAATGGTGTAATCGGCGATGGGGCACAACGGAGAGGTTCTTCAATAGAAGTAAATACTCGCTATTACGAGTAATACACACGGGCAATGGCGCTAACGTACTGCTAGCATATGTCATAACAATTATTGTTCGACTGTGACGAAATTTTAGCAAAAAAATAGGGCGGAGGAAGGAAAAACAAGGCAGAGGGACAGAGCAGGATACCTAAAACATTTAGTCAACTTCTGTGAGTTGTTTGAATTATTTTTAAGCGGGGGGTAAAACGGAGTACAGGGGCGGAATGGGCCATCCGAAAAAACTTAGTAAAAAAATATTAAAGTTTGGTGAGTTGTGTGTGCGTCCGCAAAGTTTTTAGTTGAAAAAAAAACTTTTAGAGGGAGGCTGTTCAAAATGGGGTGTAGGAACAGAATGGGGTGCCCGAAAAGGCTTAATTTAATGAAAAATAATTGGTTTCTACCAAACCAATTTATGGTTCGGGGGAGGTGAGAGGCGAAACGGGGTACAGGGCAGAACAGCATACCCCAAAAAATTTGTGGAACAATTTTTCATTTCTAAATGTTTCTAAAACGGACAATAATGGCCCTTAATATAGGCCTAATTTTTCCCTATTTAGTATTTTCAAAACTTTATTGTATGTATATACAAAATTAAAGAAAACCAATACGTTATAGACAATGCGTGAGTGGTTAAGATACAGGCAAAATAATTCAATAAATTAAGAAATTCTTGGGTCATGTTACCGTGTCATGTTACCGTGCAAAGTACAAAAAATACAATAAAATATTAAATTGATAAAAATATGATTTTCAGTAACTGGCTTGATGGAAGAAGTGGTACTTGCAGAATGAAGTGGTACGGTGGACAGGTATGTTACTAAAAGCTAGTCAGAAGAACGATAAACGTTTTTTAATTTATTTATCTACGAAAAATCCTGAATTTTTAATAAATTGTATTTGAAAATTATTTAAATAAATCCTGTAAGTGTCTGAGGTAAAATTAATAAAACATTACAATAAATAAAATTTTAAGACAATTCTCACAAAAATATAACCTAATTATTTATAAAAATTCTGTAGTATTAAAAGAAATAAAATTAAAAGTATTTTAACCATAAATAAAAAAATTATGAATACAAGTGTTTTTAAAAATTAGTTAATAAACATTTTATGTAAATAATTGAAATTATCGAAGACATTAAATAAACATATTTAAACAATTAAAAATAATTGTGCAAATACTGAAAGAATAAATATAAATAGTAAAAGTATTTAAAGTATTAAATTAATGAAAATATACAAATAAAAATTAATGAAAATATACAAATAAAAATTAATGAAAATATACAAATAAAAGTTAACGAAAATATTAAATTAATGAAATAATATTTTTAATACGTCAATTGATTTTGATGATCATTTCCTGCCGTCAACCTGACTCATCATTGTCGGGGTCATATAGAACTTCGAGTCAGCAAAGAAAAGGAAATTATTTAGAATTTTCCCCGCAATACCGGAAAATTTATATATATATATTTTTTTTTAAGTTTTGGAATTTATTTTTAGAACATTTTCGGACTTTTGGTAATAGTTTAGAAATTTTTAAAGATTTTTTTGGATTTATCTAAAATTTTAAAAAGTTTTTTGATTTTTTTATTTTTAAAAATATTTTCGGGAAGTTTTGAACTTTTTGTGAATTTTTCCTAAACCTTGAAACATTGGAGGGCGGCGTGTTGCGGGTTGCAAGTCCTGAGCCCTGACTCCAACTCCTGTCTGGGTGTACCGCCATTTCCTATCTACAGTAAACGTCGCTGGGACACGTTTCGTATATGAGAGCAAGAAACAACAATTATTGTAAAAAAAACTGCCTCAAACGATACCAAACGTACAGTATCTGAGCACCTACAGACAGAAAAGTTTAAAGAACATTACTTTTACTACCTGTTACTTATATAACACATTGATCTTAACTTTAACTAAAAAACTAAGGATTTTCTGGCATATATTTACGAGGACTTTTATTCTTGTTTCAGTGTAAGGAATCTACCCTCCAAGTTTGTAAAAGTATTTCTGTAACAACTTGTATATTTTCCTTCTTTGATAAGACCGATTTGGTAAACGACATATGTGAGTTCAAACTTGTGTACAGAGAGCACAAGTTCAAGAGAAATTATTTATGATATTTTATTTGTAGACTGCGTTATCCAAAATTTTTCATTATGGCACAAGATCATAGCAATAAAAGGCATTAAAATTCGCAAATTTATAAAAAGAAAATGTAATGTCAACGTAACGTGACGATATAAAGTGTTTCGCAAGTTAAAAAATAAATATAGCAATTACAATTAAATTAAATTTATTATATTTATATAAAAATATTATAAATTGAAACAAACTTAAACCCTTTGATATTTTGCGCTCCTTGTAGGAAAATCTGTACAGGTCTCCTTGCATGATGAAAGCACTATAAATCCTTTTTTGTGACCGTCATACATCCCTTACGATATTTTCAAGTGGCCGGCCACCATTATTTTCTTTCTTTTTTTTTTTTTTTTGCATAGCCTGCTGCGGGAATTAAAACGGCGTAATGGAAGGATTATGAAGGGGTGGGAAAGGAGAAAGCAAGGCGATAAGACAATCTTTAAAAGTGAATGACAAATTTACTCTCATCTTGATGACTGCTACGCAGAACTTAGGAGTGGACGTGCAGTAATAAATACGCACAGTAACGTATCACGCAACTCCCACATATTTTTACGGCATAAACACAGCGATAAACATACGCACAGTTTTCGTGATCAGTCCGCTTGGTTTAAGGTAAGACCGGAACAGTGATATATCACAAGTTGAATTTTCATAGATAAAATTGTTTGGGTTTAAAAAATCTTGAACGTATCTTTTTTTGCATATTTTTAAATACCTGTATTTAAAAAAAATTGTAATTTATACGTGAAATACCGAAGGTGCCATTCTGTAGCTTAATACATTTACATACACTCAAAATTATTTCATCCGTATAGTTTAAATAGATTTTACTTTAGGTAAGTTGCAAAAATGGTCAAATCACTACTTTGGCGTGCGCTTGTACGAAATGTATGGAAACGAAAAATAATTTATTTGTGGGAAATTGCTGTTAATGTAGTGTGTAAGTGTTGGACAGTAATTGGAACGATTATGAAATTACGAATTTTTCGTTGCATACCAGTCTAAATCAGGGTTACAATACAACGGAAAAAACCTTATGACTACCACAAAATATTTAGTTATTGTGGACCTTACCAAAAAAATATTCCTACTGCTTCCAGTAATGTTTTGCAGTGACTTAAAAAAATTTAACCATTACAAAAAAAAAACATTTGTTGAGGTATGCGTACTGACAAAACGTTTTGTGGCCACCACATAGTCTAGCCATTTTTTTCTGTGAGTAGTGCCATTCCTTTTGACATTAAACTTATTATAATCTTTCACTGCACCCCGATCAATATCGTATTCCTCTTAAATAGGCATTTTAACACGTTAGACCGAAGTGTTTTAGTGCAAGTGGTTTCTTGTGTCAAACAAATACGAGTACTACTCTATATTAAACAAGATACACCCTGCAAATGTATGCACGCCTGTACAAGTATGTGTAGATGTGTAGATGTGTATATATATATATATATATATATATATATATATATATATATATATATATATATATATATAT
>PNEQ01130127.1:0-90944 GCA_003012365.1 Medauroidea extradentata | reverse complement strand
TCGTAAATAAACATTTCAATGTGGTGCTTGTGAAATGACGGTAACTACGGGTTATAATGACACATAAACGGAAAATTATTTTGTTCTGGTATGTACAATGAATTCAGGGTTGCAAAACAAATTGTCCCGGACATTAAAAAGAAAAATTAAAAATCATTGCTTTGCATTGCGATGTAGAAAAATTGGTGAGAAGGTTTTATGCCCCTTTAACAATGTTTTCAAGAGCCGATGTGGGTGGTGAAAGAACAACACAACATCCTCGTAAAGGCTATTACAGCGAGGGAAACTAGCGCTGCACTGGAGGTTGCTCTTCCACAGTAGGTGTAGCCGAAGGTGGAAAGGAAGAAATGGCAACAATGGGGCGCTGATACCCCGGACAGGATAGCACGGAAGTGCCTGGGTTAGGAGTTGCGTCGGATGGGGGTCCACAAGGCGAGGATGGGGTTGAGATGGAAACGGGTGTGGAGGAGGGGGTACTAAGGAAGGCTGATCCACCAGGGGACTGTAATGCCAGCCGGACAATGGCGTGGCCGTTGAGTGGTGTGCCTCGTTGAGCAGCGGCGGAGACCTCCCTCTGGATCCAATACACCCCTGTCTCAGGATCCCTAACCTCCAGTGCCTTCTGTACTAACTTGGCAAACTCCTGTTGGGCCCTCAACATCCTACCTGACTTCTTAGGCATAGCCTGACTATGAAGATGGAAAGATATGGCTAGCTGATGGTTGGAGACTGGTATCCCGTAGGATCGCCTGTCGTGGCATGAAAAGCCTTAAGGCGGCGACACTATTGTTGGTGCTGGGCAGGCGGACTTGTAGAGGAGCGCTAGAAGTGCGCCTCAGCACGTCCCTATGCCTTTTCACCTCTCCCAGTCAAGACAAGACCCGACACCGCTCGGAAAGAGCACAATGTATTCGTGCTACCTCCAGAGGGCGGATGTAGAAAATCTGGAAGGCGCGCGGCTTACGCCTCCTCCCAGTCGTAGAATGATTAAGACGACCCAATTTCAAACTCTCGTTGCAATCCTATGGGATGCAGGGGTCCCAGGTGTCTTGCAGGTGGATGGGTTTGTCAACAATGGAAAGGTATGGTGATTGAAGAAAAGAAAGGAATGATGTGCTGCGTTGTTTATTGGCATACGCCAACAATGGAACTGAAACATCCTGTGCCTAAGAAGCCTGAAGGGCGTGTAGGAAGGAACCACAGAGCACTAGCTTCCGTGGGGAGACTCGTTGATGTAGGTGACGACGCCTCGGAAAGCGGCTCTTGGTTGGCGAAGCTGGACAACTGGCATAGAAGGCTTTCATGGTCGTGATGGGAGCTTCTGGAAGGGATCCGGCGGTCGCTGGTCTTCCGGGCCTGGAGCTGTAGCTTGCAGTGGCGTTGAGGGTAGAGAAATCTACCACAGCTGAACCTTTCAGTGTTAGCAGGGGTACTGCTCAGAGACGAACTGCTCTTGGAACTCAACTTAGTGGCATGTAAGATGCGACTGTACTGTGCGATGAGACAGCTGGCTTCTTATGGAAGGGGTCCGGCGGGTCGCTGGTCTTCCAAGCCTGGAGCTGTAGGTTGGTTGCAGCTGAACTGCTACCGAGTGGCGAGTGATCGTGACTGACTTCGGTGGCTCACGCTCCCTCTTTTATACCCTTCTCGGGTCAGTCTGTGGTGATTGGCCGGTCGCTCGCCTAAATAAGAGGCGGCTCGGGCGCGAGGGGGTGGTCGTTCCCTCCTCTGTGGTCTCTGTGCTGCGGGTGGCGTGTCTACAGGCGGCAAAGCGTCTTGTAGTAAAAATACGTTAGATTATCCTTGCCCGGGGTTTTCGGGAACGAAAGATAACTAAGGATGGGTTAGGTAGGCTTTAATTACATATTTGGAGTCAGGTTAAGTACACTGACGTGTGCGGGAGTAATAAGGGTAGAAAGGATTAACAATGGGTGCAGGAATATGGAACGGGCAGGATGACGCGGCGGCTTCACAGCTCAAGACGCTGCTAGCATGCGTCAAGGTTTTCTTATAAAGTGAAAATTTAGCTTGGTATCTCTGTCCTCTTACTCCAAGCTTTAACAATGAAAATATATTATTTCGTTAAATTCAAATTCAGACAATTTTAGCTAAAAATACGTGTTGAAACTTTACTAAATACAAATAGAAACATTTACATTTAAAATAAATATTAACATTACTAAGCAAACTGTTCTTTCTGTTAAATTAGTAATTTAAAATTACCAAATTAAATGTTACTTATTTTAAATAAATTTCCACCGACGTGCTGGCTTTTAATAAATAAAAATACAAATAGTTCTTAAACAAATCACTCTCATACAATTGTTGAAATGACCATGAGGCCTACACTATTAGTGGCAACTAAATATTAAACACACATACCGTGAGTTAAAAACATGTAAAAATAAGTCTGGGGCCAGCCCTGTGACATGCTACAGTAAACATTTTGACTGGAAGTCTCAGCTTACACATCACTTCAGGGGTAGGTTAGGTCATTGCTCCTAAAAGCACACAAAACAAAATTACAAAATAGGGCAGTTAGTTTCTGCCTTGCAGGCACTATAACTTTAGATGTACCAAACTCCACGGCCTGTTGACTAGAAATGAAGATGAAAAGGAGAAATGTGGTAATGAGAAGGGGGATGAAGAAGGGGGTTAAGGTAGTCTTATAGTAGGGCACAAAATAATAGACATAGGAGGGCACAAGAGAGAGGGATGGTAAGAAGGATGGAAGGAAAGAATGTTTCAGCTGCCCGGTTACGTCACACTGCGCATGGCAATGCTAATTACAGTGAAGCACAGCCATCAAGTGGTCACCGACTGGTGCAGCAGAAACTGCATACGACACAACCAGTGCCAAACACTTCACACTAATTGGGAGAGAACTTGCACGAAGTAAAATTGCTTCACTGAGCACCATGTGTATCAAACAGTGAACTAACTACTGTCTAATCTATTCCTCTAGACAGCTGTTATGTATGCCAAAACCTAGCTCGTGTTTGCAGTGCATTGGGCTCACTGGAAATGACTGCAGCAGTAAAAAAAAAAAAAAAAACCATCCAGGCATTACTCCAGCTCTAAAATGAGGATCCTGGTCATACAATGACAGCACAAGTTAAAATCATCCCACAACTACTTATTGGGAGAAAAAAAAAACTAAATTTAGAGTGATATAACATATAACAGACAAAAGTACAAATACTTACAGTTGGTACTTGTAAATAGGTAGACACACACAAAGGGACTAAACACCTATTTACAAGTATCAACTGTTAGTACTTGTACTTCTGTCTTTTTATATTACTTTGTTAGCCTAGCAGCCTATTTCCCACCATTCTTAAATTTAGAGTGAGTATATGAAGAAATAATATATATTTTCTTATTATGTAATAATTAATTATAAAATAATATATATCCTATCCAAGAGTTAGCTCTGTCATATCTGCAGTGCCACAGTATGTGCATGTGTAAACATAACTTAGTTGTCAGTAGTCGTCTTGATGTTACATTTACTGATGCTGTATTAAATGTGGCAGTTTGTTTTCGTTGCTTGTTGAGTTCACCTGACCAAAATCATATAGTGGAATTGTTTCGTATTGTGATATTTGGAATTGCTTGTGCAAGATATTCTTCCTCCCCTCCAACCCCCTCGCCCCCTCTCCCACAGCACGCTTGGATAGTCGACTGAGTGTAGCAGGATCTGATTCATCATTGCTATGCTTGCGTTGAGGTGTTGAGGTTGGTGGTTGTTACTTGCAAGCTGTGTTTGTTAAAGTATGGAATACGTACATATATGTATTTGCCCACACAAAGAAAACTATATAATGCTGCTTTGGTTTTTTTCTTAAATTAGTTCAAATGTATTACTAAGGTTGGACTTGCACAAGTTTTTTATGAAACATCGTCAATGTTGGAATGGACTATAAATTATGTCATTGCAAGACTCGATCATGTGTTATGTTTGATTAGAACATGTAGAAGTTATTGCATGAATTATTGTAATTATATATTCAAGTGATTCAAGTGAAAGCTACTAGCTACTAAGTTAAGGTTTTTTGCTAATGAATACAATGTCAATGTGTGTGTCAAGCTGGCTATTTAGGTAATACTGTAGTATAATTTTCTGTGTGCGTACGCTACACATTTTACAAAAAAATATATATATAATGAAAAGTGAGGTGCTGGCTATGCATTAGATACGTATTAACATTTTAAAAAAAATTTTCTTTCTCAACATGTAAGGATGTACAAAAGTTATTGAACAACTTTTCATTCACATGTATAAAATAACATCTTAGTATATGAGAGTGACTTAATGTATTCAAAGAAACATGCATTGCTGTTACAGTATAATCTCAGTATAACAAACATGAAAAATCTAGAGAATTTGTACTTTGTACTGAAACTACTTTAAACTGAATACATTTTATATTATTTTAGTACATAATTACACAACACAACTCTAAACCTTTATAAACAATACTGGTATCTTATTGAAAACTGGAAAAAACTTCAAAGAGAAAGTTATTTGAGATTGGGACGGGAAGGACACAAGTCACGCGAGAATGGTGAGCGACAGCTGAAAGCGACTAGACAATGGTGACAAGTGTGGAAAGTAAGAGAGAAACAGCGGCAAGGTCACATACTTTCTCTGACTGCCGTGCTGCACAGCCAGTGTTGTCAGATGTCAGCAGCAGCTAGAGTCCTCCCAGCACGTCACTGCAGACTAAACAGCAAAGTTTGACGTTGCTGTCATTTGCTGTTGTCACTCTAGTATGCCTCTGCACTGCCATGACGAGCCCTGGTTGTAATAAAAACAATGTGGTGTGGCCTACATGTGAAAGCGTTTGTGACACACTTGTGACCTATATACAGTAGAATCCCATTACTACGAGTACGGGATATTACAAGACGTTCGTAATTACAAGTGTTTTGTACTGCACCGTCAGTTTGTGTATGCAGTTTATTGTATAAATGTTCGGTATTTACGAGTGGTATCGTCATGAGCACGTTCGTAGATACGATTCACAAGCAACAATCATTAACATACCGCGCAAAATGATTTGTTTTAAATTACAAGTAAACATAATAAGTACACGCGCACTTGATAATCATAGTTCATCGGCTTAGCGTGGCAGAGTGAACAACGCGAGATATGGCAATGGTGGAAATGCAGTTGCATCGGGCAACGCTGCCGTGACTTGCTCGATCTCAATTGTTATCGACACCATCTTGGTACAGCAGCATGAAAGCGAAAGTGGACCGTAGTCTTGAGTACACAGCATCGCTTGCTTCATCTTGGTTTTATTATAATGAACTGCACTGCAGAATCAGTTTCAAACTCACTATGATTTTTTTTTCATTGTGTATGTTATACTGCAAGAAGTTAAAAAGTTATATTTATGTAACGTAACCTGCTAGAGTTGTTTGTTGAACACGTTAGATTTGTCGGATCATGGCAACGCATTAAAAGGAAACTTCGTTTGGATCACTTTTTGAACACCTGGTGTTGAAGTTTTACGCTATCTAGTGTAACCCGAGTAAGTTCATAAACTTCTTGTGTCGTGTTTTTATACGTTACGTGTTATGATTTCTCAACGATAGGTTTTCATTTTAGCGAAATTTATGTTGGAATGGACAAATAAACTGTATTCGTACGAAAAACTGTTATTGTTGCTTTGACTTCGCTTATTCACAACGTTGGTAATATAGAACAGCCGCGAATATTTTCTTAAGATCTTATTGGTGCAGCATTGTTCGCTACAGCTAATCACAAGTGAGCTGGCAGTGCTGTTCGTTTTAGTTGCCGCCTCCCCCGCCTCGCTAGACATCCTTTTTTGTTTTGTTTACCTTACGTTTTGCCATGCTGTAGCGAGTGAACATGGTAACAAAAATCTAGTAGAAATCGTGAAATTAATAAAAATATTGAATGTGAGCCTAATAAACACATGCCTATCATTTTTGGCAGTCTTGTTATATAATGGCAGAGATACTAGCCAAGGTAAACTGTACTGTTATTATTCCTATCCCACATACGTCAATAACCTATAAAATTATTTGTTTATGTAAACATTTGGTTCTTACGACAACTCGTAACTACGACAATTTTTTGTGCTGTTATGAACTCTCGTAGCAATGGGATTCCACTGTACATGAAAATTTGGTAATGTTTATGCTGTTAAAATTCTGTAGAATAAAAGAATAAATTAAAATCTCGCTGTTAACTCCTTTCAAGCCCCATTTCTTAATAGGGAGTGATGTCTTTCTTTATATATTGTCATTACATGTCTTAAGGGGGTTCAAGTGCGATAAAATCATTAATTTTAATATTTTTTTATGAAATAGTTCTAGTTTTATAGATGATACTTGTGAGTACAGTTTCCTCTTACAAAACAATTTTAGTTCTCTTAGTTTTCTTATAACAGCGTTTCAAAACAAAATTTGCATGTTACGCTACCACGCAAAGAGTAAAAACCAATTTACTTATTTAAGTGAAATAATTCATGGTTAACATTCCATGAGCTATGCAATTGAATTTTTTAAAATACAAAAATAGTTAACTGGAAGTTTTTTTAATACTTTGTTATTTCACTGTTTTAGTAAGTCAAGTGGTTTTTACTATTTGCATGGCAATGTAACATGCAAATTTTGACTTTGATGCATCGTTATGAGAAAACTATGAAAACTAACATGATTTCATACAAATATAAAATTATGAATTTACGTATCGCACTTTAACACTTACAGAACAGTTTACCATTTTTCTCATGAAATTCATATTTCTTTGTCTATGGCTTTTTTTGTGTAAAATTTAAATGGCAGGATGTATTCTGAAACAAACACAAGAAGGATATGTTCACCCTACCTGTCACAAAAAATTGAAGTCCTAACACAGCACAAAGTGCAAAATTTAACCAGTACCAAATTTTTAAAGTATTTCCATTTAATTTTTGTAAAATATGTTCATGTTTATTGAAATAATAATTATTTATTTAAATAGGCAGATACACACTGGTTGAAATGATAAAACTGGAATTGTATTTTTTCATCCATCCTGTTACGACATTTCTCTAGGGACCCAAAAAAATCTATTTTTTAGATGGAAAAAATATTATAAAATGGTAAGGGAACAAATGAAAGTAAGTAACCTTATAATTAGAAAATTTTGTTAGTGGGAATATTATATTTTAACAGAGTTCTACTCTAGTGTGATGTGTAACTGACTGCAAATTACAGCTTTACTAATTTTTTGGGGGGAAATCAAGATGTTGTTGAATTACTAATTTTTTTAATGGACAGATGTAGTTTAAGTGAAGTAATGGCCTGTGAAGGCATGTTGTACTTCCCTCCAACACAAAATAAAGCATAAATGTAGTGCACAGCATAACTTAGGCATTTTCAGTCCGTTTTCTTATACATTAAAGTGTTCCCAAATCAGTGTGAAAAAAAAATACAAGTCATCCTACAACTGCAGTCAGAAGTAAGATAAATCCGAAACAATGTATAAACTCCTAAGTAATAATAACTCAAGCAGAGCGAGATGATATCAGATACTCACATGCAAATACATAGGTATGATAAAAGTCATGTGAGACTGCGACTTAAAACTGTACATGAACAACAAATGTCTTTATTGCTTTTTAAAATATATTTTGTTACTTTATTTCAAAGAAAATGTGATAAAATTATAATACCAACTCAAAAATAAATTTTGTATATGTACTTTTTAAACATACGTACTGTGTCAACAGTTAACCAATAAATATTGTCCAATGAAAATTTCAATAAGCTAATTTGTAACAATGGTATGAACTTGTCTAGAGTTCAGAAATATGGTACCGAAATATAGCATTTCATTTTGTTTATTTCAAAACAAATTGTATATTATATATTGTTAAAGAAAGAGTTTTTTTTGTTTTGCATTTTAAGCACTGTCATTTATGTGCACTAGCACCAAATATTAAATTTGAACAAAGATGAATTGTGCTCAGCTCTGTTAGCATTCTCCCTATTGTCAGTTTACATAATACAAATTTAGGGACAGTATTGTAAAACACAGATGCTGGCAGTACCGCATATACAAACGTGGAAGCAAAGCCATGATCTTTGCGCGCGGTTTTGAAGTACTGTAGATAAAGCACAGATATAAACACGTGGTCCTGACATCGTAACGTTTACCAGTGCAATCACTGTGTTGCCGTGTTACAAAACAAATGCACTGTGTGAAATGTGCCAAAAAATTTTGGATGTGAGAATTATTGCAGCAAATATGTTGTTTCCTTTGCATGTATTGGAGAATGGTAGAAGGACTAAAACCTTCGGCATGTATCAAACATCACAGCTCCGTCATCAATGTTTACTTTAGAATTAATGCACTTAGCCTTGAAAATGGTTAATAACGTTCTGGTATTAATATGGACAGACAAAATGTCAGTTTGAGTGGCAGTGCCAAAATTTTTCAGGGTGAAAATTTTTATGCGAGTGATTCGGGATGGTTAATGTATTCAGTACACCATTTTTAGTGTTTCTCTTCAATAAAACATTGTGTTAGGTATTTTACATACATAACTGTAAGTTTTATAATTACTTATGTGGCTTCTGATAATTTTTTTGGTACATTAAACGTGCTACAAACTACTAAAAATTAAGTTTCAAAATGCTGTAAAATGCTAAAATTCCAATAGCCTATAAAAATGTACAGGTACTTTTTAGCTATCAGGTCTTTTGAGGTAAGGATGGCAAAATTCGCAGTCTATTCTAGCTTTGATGAAACTGTGACAGGAGCAGTCATAATAAATGGAGTTGTGTCAGAAATATTGTACTATGTATAATATGTTTACAGTAGCATTGTCAGTAAAACCACTAACATACAGTAGTAGCTGGTTCCTGCAACTTTGTTCGCGGGGTTTTCAACTTAATACAGTAGTAGGTATTTCTGAAACAAAAAAGTTTTGAAAAGTGTTAAGTGGGGAAAATTGATATTAAAGGGCCATTAATATCCGTTTTAGAAACATTTTGAAAAGGAAAATTGTCCCACAAATTTTGTTAGGTATCCTGTTGTGCCGCTGTACCCCGTTTTGCCTCCCACGTCCCCCGAACTATAATTTGTTTTGATAGAAACTATTTTTTTTTCATTAAACAGCGAATATTTACTTCAATTGCACGTTGTCTTTTTATGCCTGTTTTAGTGGCTCGGCCAAGTGTTAGGATAACCACGCTGCTGGTTGAGCTTACTCTGCAGCTGGATAAGTAGCTGTAGCTGCTTATGTGAAAAAGTGTCCTAAGTCTATCCCTGCCAATCAACTGTCTCGGGCCTTGTTTATAGTCATATCAAAACAGACCTTGAATATGAGAGAGTATCCAGATGGTGTAAGTAGTATACATGAGATGATGACTTATTTACCTTGAGCTCTACCATTGATGACAGTGCTCTCAATACTTATAGTCTAAAGTTAATTAAAAATAAATCAGATATTCAGTCACGGGGCACATAGAGGTCGTAAAACTATATGTGAAGCCCAGTTTACACCAATAAAATAACAGTAACAATGTTTATTACAAAATGTTAGTTACAAAAAAGTTATCAACAAATTCTAAGCTATGGTATGCTATTTTATAACAATGTTAGTAGCAAGTGTGTTATTAACATTGCTGAAAACATCAATGTTACTAACAAAGTTGTAAGAGTGATGAACGGACGTTAATAGTAATTTTTATGACAAAAATGCCTACAACATTGCTGATAACATTGCTAGTAACATTTTGTTACCAACATCCTTTGATCTAGACCGCACTATAATGGGTTGGGAAAATAATGTTATCAACAGTGTTGAGGACAAAGTTATTAACAATTTTCTAAAATTCATAACTTTTGTTGCTAACAGATATTATCAACAAAATGTTGGTACGGTAACCAATGTTGTTAACATTTTTTATAAATATTAACAAAGTTAATAACTTTGTTGAAAACACGTGTTATTAGCAATGTTATCGTTGGTGTAAACTAGGCCTAACTGTATAATTTCTCAAAATCGTACTATCACGTATTAAAAATTTGTATAAGTATCCAATTGAGGTGAAAATCGTGACGATAACCCATTGAGTCAAAGTGTAATTGACAAGTCATTTAAAATCTTTTTCATTCCTTCACAACTTTTGAGAGTTTGAATTTAGAAAAGTTCTGAAATCTGTTTATGGGCATTTACATATTCATTATCATAGAACAAAAAGCAACTCTATGTCTCGACAGGTTCAATAGCACTCATGGATTTACATAAAACACAATCCAAGTCTCCCCCCCCTTCAGGGTTAGAATTGTGGGAGGAGAAAAAAACTTTATAGGCAATTAAGGCTTCTGAATGGGTGTCAAGTGGAAAAAGTGACGATAGCCCATTGATTTTAAAATATATGGACAGTTAATTAAACACTTTTCATCCCATTTCATAACTTTTCACCCCGTTAGATATCTAATTTTGGAAAATTACATTTCAAGTATTTAAGTAAGCATTAATCTTACGCATATATTGGGTATACAGTGAACCCTCGATAACTCGGACTAATAGGGGGAAGAAGCTGTCCGAGTTACGATTTGTCTGTGTTATCGAGGGGTGTCCGGGGAGGTGGGGTATTCAGTCAATCACAAGAAACGCGAAGAAATTAGTATGCTATCAATTCTACAAGAAAATGAGGCTGCAATAAATACTGTTTTGTGCGTAACGATCGTATCAAGTTACGGGAGGGCCGCCGTGCAGTGGGAAAATTAAGCTAACGTGGTCTATAAAAGAATGTCAAAGAACGTGGGCAGTCATATCTTTATTTATTTTTTTATGCTGTTGCTTCTGGCTGATCTTTTTTTTTTATCTCTGTGCTAGAAGTTGGCACCAAGGCACCCTTCTATCACATAAAAGTTTTCGTCTAGCGACAGCCAATGTGCGTGCACGTGTGAGAGAGATAAGAAATGATCGTTGGAGATAAGCTAGGGAGGTTGCGAGCGGAAGTAATCAAGGTCAACTGGTAGTCTCATGCAATACAAACACCGCACATGTCCACACGCATCTCACACAAGATGTTTACATTGAAAAATACCTTACGTCTGTATGTTACAGCGTTGGGGCAGCAGCTAGCTGCTAGCCTGATAGTTACTCTACCCCCCTACAAAGTTACAAAGGTACAAAAATAATTTTCCTTGTATACATGACTAAAAACGGTTCTGTAATTAACAATCCTTCTGGGTCACCGTACATATGTGAAAACATTTTAACACTACTAATATTAAAATTTAATTTTATGTATGTAAATTGCATCATAAAACACATAATTTACAGCTTTATTCTTACACAATTTGTCACATTATAAAGCAATAAAATTTTAATCATGTTCTACAGAGTTACCGTATTTACTCACGTAATCGCCGCATATTTTTGACCAAATTTTAGGCCCAAAAAATGGGGTGCGGCCATTATAAGGGGTTTTAAAAACAATTACCTTATAATTTTTTTTTTGGTGTGGAATTTAACAAATGTACATTTTTTTCTATATTTACTTGTTCATAACATGACCATTTCTTCTAAAATAAAGAAAAATATTCTGTCGGTGTATGGTAAACATGGAAAAATTAAGACTACAAAATCTTGTTAATCCATTCATGTGCGTCACTCAATGAAAATCGTTTAAAATTATCCCGCATAAGACGTTTACATTTTACGGTCAATTACATGTACGCTATTATTTCCCGTGAAGTAGTTTGTGTAATCCGATTCACGCTTAAAACGTTACAACTCTCCAGATGCCGTTACGTTATCAACAGATCATCATCAGTCAGCGAGCGTGACTCATCGTGTCCAGCTTGGACATGAATGTTGTGTTGTTCTTTCACCACCTGCATCGGCTCTTGAAAACATTGTTGTTAAAGGGGCGTAAAACCCTCTCACCAATTTTTCTACATTGCAATGCGAAGCAATGATTTTTAATTTTTCTTTAATGTCCGGAACAATTGGTATTGCAGCCCTGAATTCATTGCACATACCAGAACAAAATAATTTTCCGGTTATATTTCATTGTAACTTGTTACCGTCATTTCACAAGCACCATGCTGAAATGTTTGTTTACGACACACGTGCTTGCCTGACTGGCAGGACAAAGAGGGAGCAAAGATAAAGAAGTGACCGGTCGGCCTGCTGCGTTGCATCTTTACTCGCGCGTCGCTCGCTTCACTAGCAACGTTTTATCACACGTAACTTGCCAGGTGTTTACTGTGGGATTATTAAAGGCTAAGTAGCGACGGACGACTACGTTATAAAGTTTAATACTGTTCTAAAATATAATGTGATGAATTTAAATCCAGCAGAAACGATTTTTTATGTCTTTTAACCAAGAAATAATTAATTAAAAATTATTAACATTTTTTTAAAAATTCTGTCCGAGTTATCCGAAGTCCGGGACATCGAGGTCCGAGTTATCGAGGGTTCACTGTATATCTAAAAATTCTGAGAGATCAATATATATCATTTGCGAATCAAAAACATATTCTAACTTTTTTTACATCTTTGGAGACGAATTTAAATAATATCCTGAAATATTTTTTTAGTTTGTACGTAAACATCGTTTTGAAGCAAACAACACTCTGGTATCTCGACTGGTTCAAAAGTTATGGAAGAATAATTAAATCTCATTTCACGTCTTTTCACCCCCAAGACTTTCGAAATGTCTGGATGTCCTATGTTATTTATTTGTATACGTATCTAATTTAAGTAAAAATCGCCATGATAGCCCATTCGAGGTGTACAGACAATTAATAAAAAAATATTTCTGTTCCTTTTTACTTTTTGGGAGTCGAATTTTGAAAAATCAAGAAACTTCTTTTTGGGTATTCACGTAAGCACCATTTTGAAGTAAAGAGCATCTGTGTGTTCCAAAGGGTTCAATAAATATAGATAGATAATCAAAAATATATTTCAGGTCTTTTCACCCTCTTAAAGGTTAAAATCAGAAAAACCCTTAAATTGTCTAATATGCATTTTTAGGACTGACCCATTGAAGCAAAAGTTACGATAGGCTGTCAGGTTTCAGCTGTGTAGAGGAATCTTATAAAACACATTTCATCCCTTTTCATCCCTTTAGGGGACGAATTTTGAAAAATCCCTTCTTAGTGCTTGCTTTCATTCATTCAGTCAGTCAGTCAGTGGAGATTATCAGATTGTCCTCATTATTAGATAGTTACAAACACTTTTTTTCTCTCCAAATTTACAGGTATTGTTTGGTGTAGTAGTTTCATTTGCGCACACAGTTATTTCTGTTTCTGCTAGTGATCTTGGTTTTAAAATACTACAGTGTGACTGATTTCTTTATAATCATGTGAAAATGAAAAACTTATTTTGAAAATTAGTGAAACTGAAATGGAAATGAAAAATTACTCTTATGCAGTTTAGAATCTTTTTTAAAAAATTTTAACTTAAACTGATAATCATAAAATTTTTTAACGTCTTAAAATGGAGTTGTATACACTTCAGTGTGAATGTATGCATGAAAAAACATGTATAGGTTGTTCGGGATAAAGTGAACACTAAAGATTCAATCTGTGAAAAATATCACTAGCATTACTGCATACAATTTAAATGCAACAATACTGAAATAAAATCAACTGAAGGAGACATATTTGTGTTTCATATAATTATTAAACTTTTTTTTTATCAAACTACATAGGTTCCTACCGATTGTGCATTTTATCTTATACGCGTAAACATTAAGTGCAGTGTCTAGAGAGTTTTGGACATTTTCCGTCGTTAGCCGTTACATGCAGAAAGATTCAAACTGGCTGTAAACATAAATTTAGCAAGGCTTTTATGATTGCTCACTTTATCCTGTACTGTCTTTAACAGTTTAGTAAACAAGTTGAAAAACAGTTTACTTTTGTTGCTAGTAAATGAGTATTTGATAAGCTCTTGGATATTTGTTGTCATTTAAAATTTTCTGTTTTGTTATGACTAGGGCCACGATTTTGTCGCGAAAAGATTTTTGCCCCACTTTGTTTCAGTGACTCACGTGCACATTGGCAGTTCTGTTCCAAGGTAATTGGCAGCGTGTCTTTGTTCAGACACGTTTCTCATTTTACTGCTCCAATCAGAATAAGATTATTGTGAGTCTGTACGTCTATAATTTGCCTAGGCAAGTGAGAGTAAAATCATCCAACCACAGCCGATGTAGAAGAGCTGCAGGTGTGCACATGACGCATCGAAACCAAATGTTGCAAAAATCTTTTCGCCATAAAATCGTGGCTCTAGTTATGACTTTCAAAATTTTGTTTCCTTATTGAAAGGGAAATGAAAGTATTTTTTTTTTTTTGTTATATTGTTGGTAATGAGGTAATAGAGTAATATATTTATAGTGTGCTATGAAAACTTTAAGCAATTCTTGCCATTATAACTCATAAACTAGTATAATAATATTAAAAATAAGGGTCTGTTACTATATTTGTACACAAAATGTAAGTACATGAGTTGCATGGCTAACATGGTTTTCTAAGTAAGGCTGCAATATTTACAGTGTAGTTGTTCTTCTTTCGAAGGCTGGCTTTTTTTAATTGGCTAGCAACATGGAATTAAACATTCAGTTCCCTAAGTAATTAAAAGTTTGAAATTAAAAGTCTATTTTTTTTTCTTTTTCCTATTGAGTTAAAGGGCAAAATACACAAACGTAAGTGAATGGAAATGGAATAAAGTGAAATGATGTTAGCCAGTAGGAAATGCCAAACCTTATTACTTAGGTTGTTATTTCAATTGTTTGTTTTGTAATCAGGTTAATTTGTTTAATTGTAGATTTCCCATAGCATACCCAATGGCGTTTCTCGTTATGCTGATTTAAAAGATAGTAAAATTTCAACCATGACATCATCACAAAGTCACAAAGTGTCGCAGTTCCATAAGAATCTGAAGATGTCATCAGGGGCAAAACTCTCAGAGCTGCAGGTGAGGAGGTGGATGGGTGAATGGCTAGTAGAAGTTGTTGTTAGCTTAACTGTTCATTTTAGTTGAATGTTACCTGCCTATGACACAAGCAAATAACTTATGTTCTCGTAACGGGCGTATGACACTTCTAAACTTTTTTTTGCAAGGGAGAAAAATTAAAACCTGGAACTGAATTAAATATTAAATTTAGCAAAATTTAGTTTTGAGTTAATGTATTTGCTGTGTTGCTGCAAGACATTTGTTTGCTTTTAGAAATAATGGTATTATGATTTGTGGTGTAGATGATCTCCAATGTTATATCCTGAATATTAAAGTTTTTTTTTGTCTTACCAAATCACTATATTTATGATTGTCAGTATTCCCGCAACATGCTTTAATGAAATAATTAGATACGTTTTTTTTTTTCCCTTTCTCCTTCCTCCCTTTCTTTCTCTTGGGGAACCACTGTCTTAAAATGTAAAAATCATTACGCAATCACATCTAGAATTTATAAGATTTTGTGGTTTTTGTTAATTGCTGTGTGAAATTGAAGTTGTCCATTTTAACCCATTTAAAACCCAAAAAATTTTTTTGTAAATACTGTATCTATTTTTCTCTTTCCAGTTAAGTTAGGTTTTGAACATTTCTGATGCAAAGATACATTTATAAACACCTAAAATACTGTAGTGTGCCAAAGCCCCAGGATGGGCTATGATAGGATGTGGCGCGTCGCACGTTAGGCGAACAAAAGATGTTGCGTGTCTTCTCAGTGCCACACGTCCACGACTAGCTCAACGTTTCATAAAAAAAATCAAAGGGCGTGGGTTCCTACAATGTAGTACAAGGAATGAAAATGGCAGAACTCTTGAAAATTTTGGGGTTTATTACTCGAAGTTACAGCGTTTCAGACTTATACAGCACTTCAAATTTTGATTGCCGGGAGGCACACTTTGAGCAACCTGCCTTTGCCTACATCTTGCCAACGTCTGCTTATGACTTCGCGCGCAAACTGCCAGTGTCGTCCATCAGTGGTGCCGCCCCAAGGCCCTTACAGGAATAAATTAAAAATATTAAATTTTTCATAATTAACAGAACATTTTAAACTTGTAATATTTCCACATAACTATAAACATGATAATTTTACCCAAAAATACATATTGAATATTTACTAAATACAAAGAGCGTAATTTAATTTTTTAAGTACTGTAAATACTAACGTTACTAAGCAAACTGTTGTTCTTACTGTTAAATAATTGATTTCAAATTACCAAATTCAATGTTACTTATTTTAAGTAGAATTAGTTTACAGTGATTGAAAATTCATTACTTTAAATATGAATAAATTTCCACATACATGCTGGCTTTTAACAAATACAAGTTCTTAACAAAACTGTCAGGTACCATTGTTGAAATGACCATGAGGTCTATATTATAAGTAAACAATTGTACTGTAGATTAAAAATTTGTGAAAATAAATCTAGGGCCTGGGCCGCGGTATAATAGATTAGAATCTAAATTTTATGAACGTTCCAGATTCCCATGGGTAATGCTGTAAGATCGGTGTAGTCATGAAATTAAAAATAATCGAAATAGGCCCAGTCATGTGATAATAATAAATACGGTACATTTAAGGTTCCAAGTTTGTTGAGGTTAGGATGTTTGAGTCTGTTCAATTGTGTAACCTCGCAAACATATTTAAGCTTTGAACATGATCAAGCATGGCAGAATGTATTTTTGACTGAACAGGTTTTACCTTTAGTGTGACTGTGGCCTTTGTTACTAAAACATGTTTACAGAAATGCACAAGTACGTACAGGGTTGTACTTGATGGTAAGAAAACACAAATTAAGATGGACTATATATTTTTCACACTATTTGAGCTAGTTTCGAGACCTCGTCTCCTTATGCCATGATGGTAGCAGTAAAATGGTCAACTGACATTGTTTACATTTCTAAGCCATACAGTGTACATAATTATAACTCCAAACATATATACATATGTACTTATCTTCCTTGCCATGTTGTGAAGTGAAACAATGTTCTCAGACAACTGTTGTTTGGCACAATGTAGTGGTAAGTAGATTGTTTTCATATACCATTCTTAAATAATTTGACATATGTGTAACGCTTCACTGTAGTATGTTGGCATCTTTAACAGATTCCAATTCATTATGGTGTGGTGGCACTGACGCTCGTCTCTTACACACTGCCTCTGGCTGATGTGACGATACTAGCCCCACTTATTTGCTTACAATGTTCCACAAAGAAAAATAGTAATTTGGTCAGTTTTAATATATTCTCCGGTCTCAGCGGTGAGTTACTCTTACCTCAGGGTTCGTGGTATCGAGGGATGGACGCATGCATAACGGCATTCAAAAACACGTGGTCAGATTAACAGTCCATATTTATTACCTTCTTATAACAAACTCACGCAACCGCGCTTACGTCGGCACGTACAAACTTCTTGTACCAAATAAACTTTAACTGAAAGAGAACTGAACTGAACTAAAATGAAACCCAACTCAAACAAAGAAAAATAGCACGTGCTAAACTCAAATTATAAACTAATAGTGGGCTGGCCACGCGGTTAATAACGGCGGCAGATTCACATTATAAAGTCAAATAAATTTAGCTGGTTACTAATGCATAGTTCTAAAAAGTCTTTTCACTGCCTTCCATCGCGGCCCCATCTCTTCCAATCGCGCCCCTCGGCTTACCACGTGCGAACCTCGCACAACACGGAACACGTCCGGCCTCCTCGACGGTCAAGAACAAAGTGACCAGCAACGGCGACCACAATGGCGTCCCAAGGCACCATGGCGACCTACCTTCCAGTTAGAATGTTCCATGACCTTCTAGCAAGATTAAGTAACAGGTCTGGATACAAATTAACCAAATTAAAATCACCGAAAAATCGGCAAAATTATGCTTACTTTAAATACGTATTTCAATATTTTAGTAAATATTTATTACAATAAAAATTATATTAAACAAAATCTTGGCATCGAACATTGCCGGCCGTACACCTTGCAGTACCCTCTGTAAACCCCTATCGGTATCGCCCCCGCGGCACCATGGCCGGGCTGGCTGAACTCATCTACATATTTTCAAAATAAATACCAAAACTTTCAAACTGCAATAACTTTTAAAGGATCAATTTCTCGTAAAATGTCCAAGAGTCCAAAGTTGCTTGAAATTTCATGCCGCTTTAGAAAAGTCCACACAAGACATATTTACTTTAAATTCACGTGTCATCAGAACATTGAGAACTTAGAACAAAACTTGAGAACACATTATTTAACATTAAAATACTCCAATGAGAAAACTTATCACTAGGAATTGCATCCAGATGCGGTTTTCTGTTACTGTACTGTTTCGCCAGGCCCAATAGCGGTTTTACATTTAGAGTGGGTTTTCTATGAGATTTCTTGTTCAGAAAAATTATAATCTTTACATTATTTAACTAAATGACTTACTTAGAAAATTATTAGGCTTACGGCAACAAACATGGAACCCTCATACTGAAACAATTGTTATTGGCTTACAAAAATTTTAGAAACACTCTGTGGTGGTACTCACTGCCCATCACGTTTGTGTCGCAAAATATATATGATGCCCCACTCGGCCCCACCTCGCGGTGAGCTACCGAAAGTGATTGGGACACACACACAGCTCCACGTAGCTCACGACTGAACACCAATCGGTATGAAACACACTCTAATTTCTCAGGGAAAATAGTGGGTTCGAACCCTGAATGAATGAATGAATGAAGAGATGCGTGCTACAGAATAGAAACTTGATTTTATTACGCCTTTTTGCACATGGTAGATAGCATCACAGCGGGCGTGGCAGTCAGTAAATCGGCAAAGAAAAACAATCTGGATGCCTCCAGAGCATCGTGCATCAGAAACGCTACCGTTTTGTCAAGCTGGCATCTTAAAGAGTTCCCAACATGTATGAGATATACGTTGTTGCGCGAAAAGCCATCTCACAGGAACATGAGACGAATTATAATGGTGCTGCGGCAAACCGAAATTACGGTCTCGTAAACTATGCAATAACAGCAACTCGCCTCCTCTTCATCGTGTCTGTCGTTGCTACAGTACACGGAACTCCACGGAAAGAAAAAAAATAAAAATAAATAAATAAAAAGAAAAGCTTAAGTCATTGCGAATACTCAATTACCGACGCGGAGGCAGCTCCGCCTCGGACGCCAAGTCCAACGACCACCATAATTTCGCATCACTCTTTCAGCTCCCGAAAACACGTCCACTTAGCACAAGAGACACTCAACAACTGGGGCGAGGAAGAGGACGCCACAAGCCACCAAGATGGCGAGCGGAAACCCCTCCTCTACTGTCTGCTAGGAACTCTTTTAAATGACCATGGTTAATTCGGGCCAAAACATACCTTATAAAATATACAAAAGAGAACTGACAACCAGAAAAACTGCACAGTTTGCTTACATTTATGAAACTTCACGCCAGGAATTTAATATTAAATAAACAAAATTGCAGCGCTCTGCGGAGTGATACAACTGACAGAGGCCAGTCGTTTTCTTGGAAATGCGTCAGCACAGCACCCGTATTCCTAAACCTTTTTTCAGCTCTCGGCTGGCGCCAGCCAGTCGCTCCCCCCAGGCATCCAAACTAGGCTGATAAAGCTACTAAACTGAAAACTCGAATAAAAACTCTGCCCGAAATCTAACCAAAAAAACACAAGAGAGAAAAAGGTTGGCGTTTTTGATTATCTTAAAATTGATACCCCACATGATGCCGCTACATTGATTTTATTTTACCGTTAAAATTACTGACCTCTGATTATTATGATTCAAACTGACTTATTAAATTACAAAAAAAAAAACATCTCAATATAATAGTGAGCTTCGGTCACATTATTCCGTTTTAGCTAATAGATTTTTGAAATACTTGCTTAGAAAAATTTACATAAATTAAAATTTGATATTTTTATAAATTACCCGACTGCCACGCTTAAAGAAACAAAGATTACAATATTTTTACATATGTTTGTTCTTCTTGTTTCCTGGTGATCTATTAGGTACAGTTCACCACTTTTGTAGAGATTATTACTTTATTTAAATGTTATGTTGAAGAGAAAAAAAAACTGATGTGATATTTCAGGTACACAAAATACTCGAAGCACAAACACACACAAAATTAGGAGGACAATCACCAGGCTCCTTGGAGTGCAGGGCCGGGCAGCGGCTCTTTACCATGGGCCACAACTAGGTCCATCCTAGTTGCCCCAAATCCCAGGTCTACACCTCAATATGTGGCTAAAAGGTGGTCTTAGCACTTTGGCAGCTGTATGTTGTACACTGACATGCCTTCTGCGGTCTCAAATCTCCGAAAACAACAAAATTAAGTTCTACTATTGTCAATTACAATTTTAAAAAAATGAACCCAGGAGCATACTCCTACTTAAAGCAAAAAAGATGGTCTGGTGAGGCCAGTTACTTTACAACTCGGATTTTAAATAATTTACAGGCAATATATTAAAGTAGGGTGGCCGGGCAACACACTGGGGCTTTTGACATTAATAAATGCATCAACCCTACCCTACACCTAACTGATACTAGGCTGACCAGCTCTTGGTTCTGAAGTGTCAGTAACACTGGCTAGCATTAATTATGTAAACAAATAAACAACAGCAGAGACTCTGGAAATACAACTGACTTATTGAAAAACTATACCCCAAGCACAGGCTGGTCGCTTCACAATGGATTCAAATGTGATTTTTTTTGTTAACTTTTTTGTTTACATTGTTTTGGCATTCTGGTTTTCAGTTAACTTCTTAAGGATTGTTGGTTAAACTGTTGTATTTTTATATGAAACTTATAAACTTACCACAGAGTGCAAAGATTACTTCAAAAGTGTTGAAAAGACAAATTTTGCTAAATATATTTAATTTCCATAAATTTTGCCCTAAGCTATATTGAGGGGTTCAAGTGAAAGTGAAGTCAGTCATTAATTTGAATACACAGAGGTTATTGCATAATGGTTTCATTTTTCATGTTCCTTGGTTAAATATATTGAGAGTTATGTCAAAGCTGCCTTCGTTAATAAGTTGGATGGTTGGAAAATCATTTAAATTTTTTTTTATGACTCCCTACGCATAACACCTTGTGTAATGTGTGCTTTATTATGCAAAACTAGGCAAGTGTTACTTACTTCAATTTCATTCTAACCCCTTCAATGTTGGTGTTATAACAGAGACCGCAATGAGCTCTGTATTTATGTGTACTCGAAGGTATACATGTTGTGCGACGTATAACAAGTTTTCAATAATTATTGTTTCTTTCTCTATGCAAAAGTCCATATTTGTTCTTTGAAGATGTGATATGTGACGTCAACGTTTATCCACCTCACTGAAAGATGTGTTTTTTGTACTATGTATTAGTTTCACTTAGCGCTCCAAGTTGTTACTTGGGGAACTAACGAGAAAAGCTACGTGACGCTAGTGCTCCACTCATTATCTCCATAAACTAAAGAAAAAAACTGGTGGTAGGGAGGGGGAGACAAGTTCACTTTTTATTTTCAGTGATTTCAAAATACTTCATAGGAATTTAAAATCATTCGTACCTGTGTTTTAAAGAGTGTAATTCTGTCGAGACTCTGTTTATTTCATCAGAAAGGTGGGTTATACTTTGTTTCTAGTGTTTCTTGAGACTAGAGTAGAACCTCATTAATACAAACCCTGTTAATACGAAGTTCTCATTAATACGATGGGACAAGAAATTAAATAATTACATTAACGGTTAATAAAAATTTTGTTTATGCATTAAACCATGCAATATGAAGTTCTCAAGTAAAATGAAGTCATTGTGGTGAAAAGACTATTTGATTTGCGGGGATAAACAGACTGACCAAACCTTTAGAAATTTTTTAAGGTTTTAGTGAACACCTGTTAATACAAACCTAATTATTACAAACTGCTGAAATTTTGTTGCCTCTTCAGGTTTGTATTAAAGAGGTTTGACTGTGTTATTTTTTACAAATCACACACGCACACACACTTTTCAGTGGACTATGAACTCGCATAAAATTTAAACATGAATTTTATATAGACCTACAATCTGAGAAAATAAAACTTAACGCATATTGTCGCTCAAAAAATTTATTGTTGAGTAATTTATTGTGAAGTCTGAACGGCAAATTTCTCGCGTATTTATTTGGCAAATCAATAGCAATGAATAATTTCCTTTTCAATTAACTGCATCACAGGAATTATGAAAAACGTCGTACATTAGAACAACGTAATATCCACCTGTATGCTCAGCAACATATTAGCAATATACGTATTCACAAATACCATATCAAACGAGTTCCAAAATGTATGTTGTATATTTGCGTTCATTTACGAAAGGCGAAAGCCACGTTTATATTTGGCAACAAAATAGCGATGAATTATTCACAAATACTATGTCATGTTAGTTACAGTTACATGCACTCTTTAAAATATATTGTTGATTCAAGTAACTTGTACAACTATAAAACGTAACCATGTCACATCACATTTCACACAGGCATTTGTAAACCCTTAACATTATATGTATGCAGCATAAAGTATTTGCGTGTAGACGGGCAATCTTTCGGTAAAACCATTCTGAGATATTTCATGTAAGTTACAAAAATACTAAACGGAATACCGGAATATTTATGAACCTTGTCACATGTAAACTGTGCATCATTTACGACCATAAATTAACATGTTGCGTAAACCACTCTTCAAAAAAAATTGCAGCGTTTATACTTGTTACGAGATCTATACTGGAAAAAAAAAAACACAATTTTTTTCCGCTGGGAATTTACATTTTCATGGCAACGTTCAAGCACTTTCTTTAGAGTTTATTCAAATCCTTACCATTCTTTATGATCCCTCGAAAAATGACAAAGTTTAACCTCCCCTGGATTTAACGCTCATTTCACTGCTGCACCATCAAAATTTTTTTTATCCTATGAAGTCGTACACATTTACCTACGTAACAACAGACCACTATGCACGAAAACTAATACAATGTAAACAAGGAATGCAGAAATGGAAGTAACAAAAAAAAAGTGCCGGATCATTCATTTGTCTTTGACACTAGTGCTGGATTTTTTTTATTGTTACCACAGAACAAATTCAACAGAGAATAAAAGGGTTGCAAAGTTACATGTTTGGTTTTCGAGGTTAATTAAATAAGTATGTTATAGCAATTGTTTAAATTTGTCTGAATACTTTACATAGTGTCTTTCTTATTTATGTGTCATTATTTTTATTGTGTCCTTGATCAATAAATATTCCATGCACTAAAATGACATCTGTTTACTTTTCACTCACTTGAAAATAACCTAATCTCTGTACCAGTTTGTTTACAGGCAAACTGTGTATCAAGTAATACATTGGTTGTGTCTTAAAAAATGACTGTCACAAAACAAAAAAAAATGTTAGCTTTTTACACTGGAAAGGACATAGTTGATACTACAGATGTCCATGTTTACATTTATACTGAATATGCAACATTTGGTTGCTTTTAATAGTCTATGTTAATACTTTACGCAACCAGAAATGAAGCACAATTGATCAAAAGAGGTTAAACAAAAAATTTGAACCTTCTTTCATATATAAACTAGCAGTCCCCCACGGCATTGCTCGTGAGTATTATTCATAACTGATAGTATTCACTTTAATTGAAATAACCTCTTTGTACACCATATTGGTTCTTCAGTCAAGTGTTAGAATGACAAAGCTGCAAGTTGAGCTAACTCTGCAACAGAATAAGTAGCTATAGCTGACCATGCGAAAACCAGTCTTAAGTTTATCCGTGTCACTAAGAGCGACTTCACCTGGGCCTAATATATACCACTGCAAAGTTGACGTTGAGGGTAGTTATAGACTCTTAAATGTAAGATGTTAATCAAACGAAAAACGTCAGAATATCCTGTGCATAACCACTGGTGACGGTTCCCTCTGTTACATATTTTCAAAATATTTACTTGAAATTTAATGCCATTAGAAAGTTTTGGTGGAAAAGGTTTCGCTGAAACAAATTTGGTTCCCCAACCTTGGGATTAGTCAGACAATATACTATTATGTGAGCTGCTGTTGTTGAGGGACCTAAGTGGAAAGTGAGCTGCATAATCCTTTTTACCCATTTTAAACGACTACATGCAAATTGCAGTAATTCGATCTGCTTTGCAGTTTTTGTGTCAGAAAGAATTGAACGTTCACATGCAGCTTTCAACGTAATTCGAGCCGAGAACCTCCCGGAATGTAGACCTGAGCTACAAACAACTGCGTCACGTAACGCCTAAATAATTCATGAAAACAAATTTAATTTAAAAAAGAAAATATTCATGTCATGGGCTCATAGAGATTGCACAATACCACGTATCAATATGTTTTTGTAGCGTGAACTCTTGTATAATTTATTTCTCGCTGGTCGTACTTTTCGGATCGCCTGCCGTTAAAGTTCACAAACTTAGTGTTATTCTTAATAATCAAGTTATCTCATAAAGTAAAATAACTTACGTATAATTTTTTTAATACTGTACTAATGTAAGCATCACTCTGACGCGAACAACACCTCAATATCTGTACTGGTTATATAGATGTCATGGGTTGATGAAAAACAAATTTTGCGCTTTTTCATCCTTTTGGGTGTAGGATTTTAAAATATTTTAATTTCACGTCTTAGACATTGTAATGTAGCCTATTTTAATATTTTTATTTTTTGAACAGAACAGTAACAAGCACAAGTAATTTCTATTATTTTATTATCCTTTTTAATGCATAGTTCAATTTTTCCGTTTTTTTTTTTTTTTTATTAGTCAATCAATTGGCCTTATGGGGTAGTTTATTGTCAGGTGAGGATAGCAGCCAATGACCGTCGAGGCTCATTATAAGAACCCCTATAGCTGGAAATAGCTGATTGGCCGAAGCGAAGTCACACCATAAAGAAGGGAAGCGGGAGGTAGAAAAAAGATGTGTGGCGACGAGAATGATTGTAGGTTCGGTGCCCAGTTTTTCAGTTGTAGAATATTGGTTGCGCAGGAGTAAATTGAATATTACTTACCGTTATAAGATGTAGGTCGGTGCTATAGTGACTTGTTTTCTTCTGCATAAAAAATTCTGTGTATATTGTATATTTATGAAAGTAATAAAAGTGAAGAAAAGCTCTAATCTGTGAACTCGTATCGTCTTCGCCTGAGCATGGAAATCACCAACGTTACAACATTTGTATAAGTATCCAGTTGAAGTGCCAATCATGACAGTAGCCCGTTCAGTCGAATCAAAATCGATCATATATTAAAAAACACGAATGACCCCTGCACAGTACTGAAAGCTCGAATTTCGAAAAATCTAAAAACTATTTTGCAATTATTTTTGTAATTATCATCCTGAAACAAAAATTAACTGTATATCTCGATGGGTTCGATAGATATAGAGGATTTATCTAAAACACATTACAGGTCTTTTCACTTCCTAAGAGAGTGAATATCGAAAAACCCTTGAATCACATTTTAGAATACTTAACTGGTGTCTCTTGGACGTGAAGAACACGACAATAGCCCGCTGGGTTCAAAATATATCGACGATTAATTTAAAACACATTTCATAATTTTTCACCCCCTTTTTACGTCCTTAGGTGGGGAATTTAAAAAAATTATGAATTTACTTTTCATGTATTTGAGTAAGCATCAATCTTAAACAAAAATCACGTCGCTATATAAAAATCAATGGAATCAGTATATATAGATTGTGAATCGAAAGTACATTTTCCCTTTTTCTAACCTCTTTGGGGCCGAATTCGGATAATATATTTTAGGCATATGGTATATTTACATAAGCATCAATCTAAAGCAAAGAGCACTTCGATATCTCGATTGGTTTGATAGATATACAGTATAGGAATAATCAAAAACTCATGTCACGTATTTTCACCACCTTTGTTAAGGAATTTTGAAACGTCTTAGAGTCTTGTTGTAGATACTTGTATACGTAACCAATTGAAGTAAAAATCATATAGTCAATTTGTTTCAGTAATATAGACGATTCATAAATAACACATTTTGCCAGTTTTTTCTGCTTGGGGGTCGAATTTTAAAAAATCCTAAAACTTCTTTTAGGGTATTTACATAAGCAACATTTTGAAGGGAATACCAACTCTCTATCTCGAAGGGTTCAATAGATATCAATAGTTAATCTGAAACACATTTAAGGTCTTTTCACCCCCCCCTTATCAATGAATTTCGAAAAATCCGTAAAATGGCTAATATGCATTTTTACGAGTGTCCTATTAAAGTAAAAAAAAAAAAAAAAACAATGGTTGGCCGTTGGGTTCGAGCTATATCAACGTTTCTTCGGAAACACATTTCACCCCTTTTCACCCCCTTAATTATCGAATTTCGAAAAATCCATTCTTAGTGGGTGCCTATGGGCCAAGGGGAAGCTTACCTCTAAATTTCATGGTTCTAGGTCCATTGGTTTGGTCTATGCGTTGATGAGTGAGTGAGCGAGTGTGTCAAGACACTTCACTTTGTATATTAAGATAGAGTTTTTTTTATGATCTTGCATGGCATAAATAATTATTAATTAGTACCTTTACATGTAAGGTTGTTTCCTAGTTTTTGTACAAAGCCAATAAATACATAAGTAGCCAAATTTTTTAAAAATATACAAGTGACTCGTGGAAATTATATAATTGTATAAACAGACTAGAGATTCATTGACCTACATTAAGGATTCAAATAAGGATTCAGATTTTAGAAAATGTGTATTTATATCATCACTAATTGTTTCCTTTCCATTTAGCAGAATAATTTCCATACAACATGCAACGGATAGTGTTGAAACTCATGGCATGCAAAAGTGGTATTAATAAGAAATGCAAAGAAATTGTAATGCTAATTTTAAACACATGTTTATAAAGCATGCACTCGTAGCACAACAGAAATTAAATGTTTCTGAAAAAAGAAGTGCAGGATTGGTTTGTGAGTGACAAAAAGTTAGAAACTGCCAGTTTACAGCTAAAATTATTTCATGGGGATTTCCTATAACTAGAGAACTCGTCAATTGGAAATATTTGGAATTGACATTAGCATCCCGGCATGCAAATTCAAAGCATTTATTGGATGGTATTGCAGAACAATGAGAATTAATGGATTTTCGTTGAAAAGATGAACTTTGGTTACACATTGCCTACTTAAGAATTGTGCAGAAAAGTTGGTTTACAAGTTTGAAGGAGGGGAATGGAGTGAGACTTCTCAGCTGTGAGAATCCTCTGCATTCAACACGTGCTGAAGGGCAGAACCCATCGAACTTAAAGGAGGGAATTTAAAAAATCTACCATCACTTGTGTTATCTAAGCAATGTTAATGCCTGTCAGAAATAACTCGTACAATTTATGTTTAAAAAAGGGTTAGAAATGTGCAAACTACTGAATAAAAAATTGAGCACTGTGTATAATAGCACTAAATGAAGTGGTGCGAAGTGAATATAAGTTTTAAAATAAATGTCAAGGCAGGCAAATTGGACTGCATAAAGTATGAATTGTATTTTTCCATATGTGTTACTCTGACCTTTCTGTTTTATTTGGCTCTCTCTCTCTCCCCCTTCCAATCCAACAATTACCAAGACCAGCTGAAGAAAATACAACTTAAGGCCAAAGCACTGAAATTTGTTGTGCATCACAAACCTGTTGTCAGACAATCTCCTTCTCACCCTTTCAAACCGTCCCCTTGGCAGGTATCCCAGCATACAAAAAAGTTAAGTTTTTTAGGGGCGTCCTTTCTCCCTCCTTTTTCGCCCACGTCTTCCCTGCCTCCCGCTGATATTATCAAATGGTGGACTTCTCCACCCCTTCCATTTTATCAACACAAGACTGCTTGCTAGTAGTGTCTCTACTTTTTTCCGTAGGTCCTGAAATGTAGTTGGCCATACTATTGTGTTATAGAGTTGCTTTATGTAACTTCCTCATTCCTGTTTATTTCAGGCATCTGTTACGAAAACACACACTTTATTTCAATGAAAATCACTAGTTTAAAAATGAATGAATCACTAACTGAAACATTTGCGGCTGTGACAAAAGTTGATATATGAAAAAGCATTCAGTGAATAAATGAAACTGTGTCATGCAGGTGCAAGCAAGGGCAACAGTGCAGCGAAAGGCTGACAGCAGATGCTGGTTTGGCGTTACCAGCTTGCAAATTCATGCAGCATGCCTTAACTGAGCCTGTCTGAGATTTAAGCTACGTTATAAACTGTAGGTAATATGCATGTTCTATTATTTAACGACAGTTAATAATACATGTCAATGATTATAAATACTACTGATGTTTTTACTGACATCATTCTGGACTGTTTACACTAATCTTAAAAAATGTAATACAGGTATTTAGTGTTTAAAATTTGCAGTGGCTAAGCCTCATTAAAATTGCTTTTATTTTATTTGCTCAAACAAGACAGAAATGTGGTCAGTAACTAACCTGAAATTGATATATTTTTGTTTATTTCAAGGAACTAAAATATGCAATATTTTTAAAGGTTTTTAAAGTTACTTTACATACGGGACTAATTGGGGCTTTATGTGTACTTTTAATCCATTATTTCAATGCAAAACACTTTAAAATGTTCACTTACAGTTACATTACGCATTACAGATGTTTTCAATATTTTTGCTTACTTAACATGTACAGTACTATAGGATTGAGGGATGTAGAGGAATTTTATATTTTTTGCTATTGGATCGTGGGTGGTTTGCGCTGCGTACTTTAAAAACCTGTACTAAAATACCATGTAAGCAGTTTCATTCAGACTCATTTCTAGACAAGGAAGTTTAGGAAATTCTTCCAGTGTATAGAGAGATCTCTGTTTAAACAGTTATTCTGCTTTTCAGAAAATGTCCTTAATGTATTGTATCCCGGGTGGCTTACCTTAGTACCTGCCTTTTTTTTTTCTAAATTTTGCTCTAATAAAACTTTTTTATCTATCACAGTTTTTGTATACATAATGGCTTGTCAAAGTCAAAATGTTGCATGTCACAGTTTTAAGTATAATGTTAACCTTACTAAACTGAAAACATTCATACTGAATAACAATGTTGAGGTCTCTAAAATTTGAAACATAAAATATTTTATTTTGTGGTTTTGTGTAGGAGACATTGAGGCATACAACATCGTTATTCTGTTAATTTTTTCAGTTTGATAGTTGGTGTTAGCATCCTACCTAAAAACGAGACATGCAACACTTTGACGAGCTATTATGCAAAAACTATGGTACATAAATTTCATAAGGACAAAATTTAGTCAGAGTTTATGTCTAAAAAAAATTAATTATCTTGTACAAATATAAAAATAAGAACATGATGATGAAAGATACTGTCCTTGGTACATCCAAGGTCTCTGTCTACTGTGACGCGGCCTGCTTCTGCTTGTGTTTGTTGTTGGTGTAGTGGGCGTTGAGGTTATGTGGCTTGGCGTGCTCCGGATAGCTCAGTTTATTTAATTAAATAGAGACAGAAACTACTATTGTGATTTTACAAATTAAACTCACAAAATAAGGAAACTGTTTGTTCATTTTCAATTTTACCTTTTACATTTCCTTTTTACTTCGTGATGATTCAACAAATGACGGTTTGGTACCAAAAACACAAATCAATGGTCATATGTCCGGTGTTACCATGCCTGACCTTGAGTTAAACAAAAAAATAGTTATGAAACACTTGTTCGTTGCCAGAGATTTTATCAATGCTATGCCATGACTGCATACATTTATGGCAAAAACCCCGTATTTCCCACCACCATTAAACAATGTTCAGACGATACAAAAAAAACTCTTGAGGCACAAAAGCCTCATGCAGTCTCTCCAGCGCTCCCAGGGCCAGCCCCGCAGCGCCCTTGCGACCTGCAGACGTCTCTCCTCCTCCGCCATCACTACCCGACTGATAAACCCTCGACGGACATGGTAACTAATAGCGCACATCGGCGGAGTGATACAACAGACTCCAATTCTCCCAAGAGCAGTAAAATGACACTTAAACATATAAAAAAGGATTCCAAAATCTGAATTTATAGTTTTTACATTGAAATAAAATTATTTATCCACACAAAGCGGAACTACTTTCACGGCGCAATACCCTAAGCAACAACCCCCTGTGATGGCTGACCTACGTGCGTCAATAACCTACGTCATGGAGAGAATTCCATGAAGCAAGCGATCAACCACAACGTCAGCGCCAGAAATCCTACAGCCTGGAGAAGCTTGCAACACCTGAAGTTACTCACTTCACCAGGGAAAATTTAATAATATACTAAAATTGCCAAAACTCAAAAATTAGTCAAAATACAAAAAAAAAGTTATATCACGAAAAATAATTAAAATACGACTGTGGTCAATTTGAAACTAAACACGCTAGGAAAATAAACAAACGACTCTAATTTAAATTTCCTTGACTATATTCTAGTATTTAAATTTTGAAAGAATAAATTTAAATTAATATGTCCCCAATTACTAAGTTATTGAATCCTGTTGTATCATACCGGACACCTGACAAACTCACCCTGAAAATGGCATATAGCCTGTTACGAAAGATTTACATTTAATTTTAAATAAGAAAACAAAATTACTTTATAAATATTTAACCAAGATGGGGAAGTGGCTGAACACTTCACACTACCAGAGTTACGTCTACTTACATTTACTGTCAAGAAATTAGAAATTAGATAGGTGCTTTCGAACAGATCCGTTTTAGAAATGATTCTTCTGAACAACAAATATTCTAAATTAAGTGAATTTTTAAAGGAATACTTTCCCAAACAAAGATTGTTGAAAACATTTATTTGTGCACTTTCTCCCCCCCCCCCCTGAAATGTACATACATATTAAGATTACTTTTTATGTTTTATGTGTTAAACATATATGTTGCATGGTTTGATATGGATTGCCATTACTGCCATTGCTGCTGTGAGCATGGTACACATAATACAGTACTTCTACTAGAAGACCATAAAATATGTCACACTTTGCCATTCATTTCAAATTTTAACCCAGTCATTCACAAAGGTAGTGTCTATGAATGCTTTTTCGTGCTTATTACAAAACTGTGTAACTGTGAAAATTTACATCCATTATCAGTAACTGCTATCAGCACTGTGCAGCATAACCTACCATTTTCCATTGTGCGCAGTGTTACATTTAGGCAGCGGTCACACTGAAAGGGAACTTCTTCATTTAAACATACATGTTTATTCAATGTAGCTGTTACACTAGCTCTGTTCCAATCACAGTGTCTTCTCGTTGTAATGAAACTACAGCAGTTTCGTAAGTACAGTAAACTCCCGATTATCCGTGTTAATTGGTGCTGCATCACGCACGGATAATCTGGAAACACGGATAATCCGAAAATAGCACATATGTTAGTATAAATATGTAAAAAAAATTGAATTTACAAATAACTAACTCAAATACCATAATGAGCAATGGTCTTACCTACGAATAACGTATTTCACAACCTTTTCACCAAAATAAATAAAAGTATGTCTGGGGTGCACCGTAAAAACGAGAAAAAATTATGTTGAAATTTCGTTAATCCATTCTTGCGCGCAGGAGTTGACACTCTTATGTTCCAAAAAGTTTTTTTTTTTTACAAAAATTTTGGTTTTTACTGTGTTCAAAATCGCACAGATAATCCAAAAACCGGTTAATCGGTGCACGGATAATCGGGAGTTAACTGTAATTTTGAGTGACATTCCATCTGTACTGTTATTTTGTCGGTCGCTTTTAGGATAAAGATCAATGCAACAAAAATTTCACATCACATTTTTTTCTGCGATTTTACCTTCAACTTAAATAAATTTTCATAAAAATAAAATATTTATATTCTTTATACAAGTATAGCAAAATTGTAGTTTAGTTGCAATACTTGTAACAGATGTTGAGTTTTGCTGTGATAATATGTAATTAAATGTTGTATGTTTTGAAATTATATGTTTTTTGAGGTTAGAACGTAATTTATTTTTATTTAAACCGTGTAACGTTGTAAACGTGTTCAGTTTTAAACTCTATCAAATAAGGTTGCAGAATATGTCCAACTAACATATTTAAGACCTCTCGTGTGACCATGTCTTTCGAAGCTCGCTCTTTGTTTGCAGCTGTATAGGCTGTTGCAATAAACTAAGCACTTTCTAAGATCCTGATAAATTTTTCCTTTATTTCAGTTGCTATATTTTCATCATTCATTAATATAGATCTTGGCCTGTGGCTGATGAACTATAGTGCATACATTTCATTGTTCTCAAAATTTAACATCTGAATTAAGAGTATAAAATTATTATGTACTAGTGTTAAATGCCTGATAATAGGGTCTAAAAGTGCTGACTTCAGCATGACTAGGCTATATTTTATGACAAAAATATGGGCTTGGTTCTTTATGCCTCTTTGTGACAGAATTTAATTGTTGACTTTTCACATTTTCATTACAAAACTGTGGAAGTCTGTCAGTCCTATGGTAGCAACAGTGGAAGCATAGTTCTACGATGGAGGGTAAAACTCTCCTGCTGCATAAATCATGTCACTCAAGTCACCAAGACTTGCTTTGAAAGCTGAATGCTGGATTTTCTGGCTGTGTGCAATTTATTGCAACTTGCATTGAGCAACTTCAAGTAAAATGCTGCACCCATTATTTTATAACTATTTAAAAAATTTCACCATTTTCATGTCAAGATTTGAAAAGTAGTCTTGCTTGGGATAGCAAAAATTACATTTAGTAGGAGTTATATCTTGTGTTTACTTCCCCTTTCCCACCCACTTTAATGCTCTCTTACGCTCTCATCTTTTTATTATTTTTATTAAAACAGTGTTCTTGCTCACCTGCCCGTCTATGCTCATTTCTGCATTTGCTATTACTCACTACTTGAAATTTTCTGTGTACAAATTAAATGTGTCTACAGTCGCGTAAAGCAGTTGAGATGGTTTCCAGAAGACAGGCATGTAGAACTATATGATCTTTTTCAGGAAATTGTTTTAAATGTAACTGCCATATTGTGTAGTATGTTCCCTCACAATTTTATTAAGGTAATCAGATGGTTAGGAGAATATTTTGTTTGTAATAAGTTATCTGTTCGCACCTACGTCTATGGAATTACAGATAGTTCTATATATTATTTTTTTTAGGGATTGCAGTTAATAATTACGTTACAATATGTGCATGTTCAGCTTAATTGTATTATGTACCTAACTTTAGGTGTATTGCTTTAATAATATGTATAACAAAATATTTAAACCTCAATATCTTAGAACACAATTTTTGTGTATGTGCACTTTTTTCCAGAAAAAACCTCAATTATGCCACTTAAATAATTCACTGATCACAAGTCAGCATTGAAACTCAAAATACACACAAATTAGCAAAATGGCATGCAGTTAGTCACATCCGCTTTCGTTTTTCCACATCCATGCATCCAGTGTTGCCAGTAATAAAACACCACCCAACTAATCTGGATTCATGCTATGGGATTTCACTGCATTTATAACTAAGGGATGTCTAAATCACTTTTGAACTGCCGTGTCCTTCACATTAATGAGGTGCCTTGACCATGATGGAAAATTCAACTATTAAATACTGTACTTAAATTTTAAAACACAGTTGCTGCAATTACATTATGGGTGCGGGTAATGTGTATTACTTTAGTAAGAAATTAATTACTAAGCAAATAGATAATGCAGATCTTATTTTAATAATAGTTTATGTAACAACTATTACTAGCCATTGCCATAATACCACTTCCCTCACTACTTTTATCAAAAACTGATTACTAAATTATAATTTGATTATTAAAAAAGTTAGTGAAAATTTTGCTTAAATAAAATTGTTTATGGTAATACATTCGATGCTAACTTAATATCCGAGAATCTCTTGTGTGAGAATATCCGAGAATCTCTTGTGTGAGAGGTTTATGGATGTTAAAATTATTTTCAAATGAAAATGTGAGTATTTTCTAAACTTGGGTATTATTAAGGCATAGATATATCATATTACAAATTATAAAAATGACAGTTTTCCATTTTTGTAAATTTTGTGGTTTCAAGCCTTTATTTTACTAAAAATGGTTTTCAATTTTTTACGCGAAAGTAAAGCATACTACTGGATGGCGCTATATAAATAAATGCCCGCTGATGAAATATGTACTCTGCAAAAAAAATCATGAATTTTGATGAGTACTTCAAATTATATTGACAATGGAGTATTCCAGTAGTCCGCTCGACATTGTACCTTTCCATGTCCCTTAAATATGTTGGAGGGGAGTGCAGATAAAATGAGGAAATTTGATTCAGAAAGAGTCACTGCAACACAACTTACGTATGTTGTGTGTACATATATGGCATTTACGTATTTATTATTTAAATTCAGATTTTTGTGGTTTTGGTGTTACTGTTTTGTTCTATTTTGTTTCAATTCCTGTCTGTCTGGTTTTCTTAGTGGTATTCACACACATTTAAGGGTCAGTAATAATTTGAAAGTACTATTTTTTTACTTTTTAAATGATCATTTTATGTATCAGGGTTTTTTTGTGTGTTAATTTGTACAGGGTATTACCCAAACTACCCACCAAGGCTTACGGCCTTCATTACAAAACTCCCTTAATAATATTCCAAACCACAACCCACATGTATACAGGGCAAGACTTTTGTATATCAACTAAGATTTGCTTATAGCGATTAGCGACAACAGGTTATTTTCACTCCATTCTCAAGCAAGAAAAGGAAAGTTCAGTAATTTTAAGAATATTGTATTCACAAACTGAATGCATGTTACAAATCCTTTACAGGTAATGAAATAGTGTATAACACAAACAAGGCACCAAATTATGCCTTACTCCTCATGCTTACTACCTCTCTCTCTCTCTCTCTCTCTCTCTCTCTCAGGCAATTTCCCTTTGCCCACTTATCACGATAGACATATAGCACACGCTCATTCTCCTAAGTTTCCATTCTTTTCATTCAAGCTATGCACTTCGCAACTTCTTATCCGTCCATCATTCCTTCCCTTAACCAAATAAGAAAAACGGCCCACTCCCTCTTTAACTCGTCGTTTATTTTTAGTACTCTTCAGTTAACCAAAAATGACCTAGGCGAAGTTGCGTTATAAGCGCGGACCTTCCGTAAGGCCAAAGATAACGCCCAGGAAAACTGCAATCCACACACTCCGGGGGATGCCACTGGACGACGTCGATAACAGCCGACGATAGTTACATCAAGCTCACCAAGCCTCCTCAAACTGCCGCGCCCGCAGTCACAATATTTATCAAATGTGGTCCGGGGACACTCTTCTCAATCCTCTCGCACCCTCGGCGAACAAGGACTTGTAATCAGCTCCCATCACAGAGTCGACACATTCCTCCACAACCCCGGACACTGGTCTACTGGAAGAGTTAAACAGACATCCAAACTGAGGTGTTGGCCCCTTCACGCCCAACCAAAGAGTGAGCACCCACCTCCAGTGCCCTCCTTTGACTCAACTCGCCAACTAGATTGCCCCTACTGCCGACCGCCGGAAAAAAATGTATTTGTACTAAAATGCTTTTAAAATCACAAATTTGTTTATTTTCAACTATTTGGACTTTTGAAATGGTAGTGGGTTATTACTTAGTATTCTTGCTGCCACAAAGTTTCATTTTCTGTATGGTTTGACTGTTTTTGTTTTCTTTTTATTCGCTAAAGAGTTCACGTACCTTTAATAGGAGGCAGAACATTTTCTATTTTATTTTCATTATGTCTTAAAAATTGGGCAGAACCAAAAGAAGTTTTAATTTAAGACTCAAATTCATCCGACTGTAGACTTCTACATGAAACACATCTTGTGATTAATTTTAATTAACGAGTAATATGTAGATACGAGGAAAACGTATGTTACGATTAATCACTGAATAGTTAGAAAAACCTCTGATGTGACTGGAATTTCTACTTCATTGCAGTGAAGTTTTTAACTATGTGCCTAAGTTGGCAGCTTGCACAAGCCATTGAAAGGTGTGCAGAGCTTCGACCGTTAAAAGATTATCTGAAAACTGTTTAACATGCAAAAGTTAATACCTACTTTGGAATATCATTGCAGAACCTTTAAGGAGCATAAGGCTCACAACTACTTGTTTCTAACTGTCGTAAATGAGTGCTTTTGCTGTCCTATTTAGGTATGAAAATCTTGACATAGAACTTTTAAAATGTATATACATTTAAGTTTATTATGTTGCAAAATTATAGGCTCACCACTGAATAGAGACGAGGGTGAGGCGTGATGCACGTTGTCCTTACCGCTTCCGCCTTTTTAAGCCTCGAACGTGCAAAATACAGCCACCCAGATGGCCTCCTTAAGGGTGCAGCCTACCTGCATGTTAAGAGGCTTAGAAGTGACACAGCTAAGGGTGACACATGCAATAACATCATGCTGTTTCAGAACTGAATAGCACGCTATTTAACTGCAACAAACAATATTTAAATTTGGATGTGCACGAGTTCTAAGACTGACAATTGCTCACTCTGCCATGCACATCATTGCCTCCGAGTGCAAGGCACTTAACGTGTCTAGCTAATTTATAGAAACACCCATACAGTGACATGTTTGTAAGTTGGCTAGACGTTGTGGACTAAAGCACTGTCAAAATTCTTACCCCCAAGTTAGTAGTCGGTTTTTTGTGACCTTCAATGTGGCAGGAATTTTTTTATTGTAGTTTTTATAGTTAAAATGTATAATTTTCCAGGGTAAAATTATATTCCAGAATAGCAGCTCCGAACTCTTCCAACACAAAAAAAAAAGCATAAAAAAGTTTAACTTTGACAAAAAGCAAGGTCTATTGTTTTCCTGTGAATTTTGAACAAAAACTAAATATATTTTATTAATTTCATGCCTTTATTTAAATGGCGAATTTAGGGCATTTAGCCTTCTCTTACATTTAACCATTACCTTAATAATTTGTTAAATGTACATTTATTACTACTATACCTCTGCAGTGTAAATTAATTCCTGACAGTCACAAAATTGAAGTGTAAATCAATAACCAAATAAAAAAATTGCTTGGGTCACGTACAAATTTATACAAAAAATTTGATAAACCTACAAAATCTGAACTGAATATTTTTTTCGGTCCTTTTTCATGAGGAAAATTTCAAGGTAGTTTACCACACCAAAAAAATTATATCATATTTTCAGCAACATGGGTAATTTTATTTTTAAAATAATCACACATGTGCACTAATCTGCAAATGATGTCAAGAAGGTACAAGTTTGACTAATAGTACTACTTTCCTCAATGTGGGTGCAAGTAAACTAAATATATTCACATTGATCTTCACATTAATCATGTAGATATAAACATATGAAACTATATCTCTGTTCATGTGAAGCTATCTTCTAACATAGTGAACCTACAACAATTGGAACTAATTAAACCAAAGTTTGGACAGTAAAGTTTCTAAATTCATTTTTCTTTGAGTCTCTCAAGTTTTTATAGAAAAAAAAATTTATTCACGATACTAAATCTTGGAAATTAAAGAAAGTACATTATTAAAAACACTGAATCATCAAATACTGTTAAATACACAATTCCCTTATTAGTTATGCGGGGCAGAGTGTGTTAATTGAACATGGTGATAGCTTATGAAAAATATGTTTATAATTAAGTTTTCTAATTTTTCTGTGAAGTGAATTATAGTGGTAGTAATGTTAACCTGAAAATAGCTGCAAAATGTAATTTCTTAAAATATAAAGTAAAATAACACTCAGAATAGTGTCAAAGCAGTAAAAGACTTTTATTATTTTATTAAAAGTAGAAAAGTTTTGTAGTCAACTTTAAACTGTAATTCATTTCACGGATACATTGAAATTACATTTTTGATTTACTCTTTCATAAACTTCTTCATGCGATACTAATATAGTACCTATATCCTGAATCATCCTGTGTTTAAAACTGAATATGATATACACAAAATACATTACTATCAATTCACTGTATGAAGTACTACATCTGTGTCAAGTTTGGTGGATTTCAGATGCATGGTTAGATATCTCATGTGATCAAGGTAACATTAAAATAGCCACAGTTTTGTTAATCTAAACAATACATTAACAAAATACAAAAACATCATGTCACTTTACTACCGTAAGTAATGAATATCTACATAACATTTAACTAATATTTAGAGTTGACAATTATGGAAAATAAAGATACAGTGAACCCTCGATAACTCGGACTAAAAGGGGGGAGAAGCTGTCCGAGTTACGATTTGTCCGTGTTATTGAGGGGTGTCCGGAGAGGTGGGGTAATCAGTCATTAATCACAAGAAATGCGAAGAAATTAGTACGCTATTATTTCTACAAGCAAAAGAGGCTGCACTAAATACTGTTTTGTACGTAACTATCGTATCAAGTTACGGGAGGGCCGTCATGCAGTGGGAAAATTAACGTAACGTGGAGGACTATTAAAGAATGTCAAACAATGTGGGCAGTCAGATCTTTATTTATTTTTTATGCTGCTGCTTCTGGCTGATCCTTTTTTTTTTTTTTATCTCTGTGCTAGAAGCTGGCACCCTTCTATCACATAAAAGTTTTCGTCTGGCTGGCGACAGCCAATTAAGAAATGATCGTTGGAGATAAGCTAGGGGGGTTGCGAGCGGAAGTAGTTAAGGTCAACCGGTACAGTCTCGTGCAAAACAAATGCAGCATGTGACCACATGCATCTCACACAAGATGTTTACATTGAAAAATACCTTACGTCCGTATGTTACAGCAAAGGGGCAGCAGCCAACTGCTAGCCTGATAGTTTCTCTACCCTCCTTGAAAGTTACAAAGGTATAAAAATAATTTTCCTCGTATACATGAATAAAAACGGTACTGTAATTAACAATCCTTGTGGGTCACTGTACATTATGTGAACATATTTTAACACTACTAATTTTAAAATTTAATTTTATGTACCGTATGTAAATTCCATCATAGAACACATAATTTACAGCTGTATTCTTACACAAATTGTCATATTATAAAGCAATAAAATTTTAATCATGTTCTACAGAGTTACCGTATTTACTCGCGTAATCGCAGCATATTTTTGACCAAATTTTAGGCCCAAAAAATGGGGTGCGGCCATTATAAGGGGTTTTCAAAAAATTACCTTCTAATTTTTTTTTGTATAGAATATAACAAATTGACATTATTCTCAATATTTACTCGTTCATAACGTGAACATTTCTTCTAAAATAAAGAAAAAGATTTTGTCGGTGTATGGTAAAATGGAAAAATTAAGACTACAAAACCTTGTTAACCCATTCACGTGCATCACTCAATGAAAATCGTTTAAATTTATCCCGCATAAGACGTTTACATTTTACGGTCCATTACATGTACGCTATTATTTCCCGTGAAGTTGTTTATAAACAAATCCGATTCACGCTTAAAACGTTACAACTCTCCAGACGCCATTACGTTATCAACAGAGCATCATCAACAAGCGAGCGTGACTCATCGTGTCTGGCTTGGGCATGGATGTTGTGTTGTTCTTTCACCACCCACATCGGCTCTTGAAAACATTGTTGTTAAAGGGGCGTAAAACCTTCTCACCAATTTTTCTACATCGCAATGCAAAGCAATGATTTTTAATTTTTCTTTTTAATGTCCGGGACAATTGGTATTGCAGTCCTGAATTCATTGTACATACCAGAATAAAATAACTTTCCGTTTATGTGTCATTATAACCCGTAGTTACCGTCATTTCACAAGCACCACATTGAAATGTTTATTTACGACACACGTGCGTGCCTGGCTCGCTGGGCGAAGAGGGAGGAAAGATAAAGAAGTGAGAGGTCGGCCTGCTGCGTTGCATCTTTACTCACGCGTCGCGCGCCTCGCTAGCAACATTTTACCACACGGAACTTGCCAGATATTTACTGTGGGATTATTAAAGGCTCAGTAGCGATGGACGACTTCATTATAAAGTTTAATACTGTTCTAAAATATAATATGATGAATTTAAATCCAGCAGAAACTATTTTTTATGTCTTTGAACCAAAAAATTATTAAAATTTTTTAAAAATTCTGTCCGAGTTATCCGAAGTCCGGGACATCGAGGTTCGAGTAATTGAGGGTTCACTGTAGTATAAAAGTGTCACGAGTTTATCCCACGTGTTCAATGTCCTCCACCCCTCTTACGGTAAGTACTATATTTGTTTGGCGAAGTTCAGGCAAAAATTATCTTCAGTATCTTGTGTGATCAAAAAATTTCCCAATCGCCACCATTGTATGAATATGAACATGGTATGAATAAAATGTATAAAAGTTGCCACCATACTGATTACTGTGTAAGAAGAATTGTTTATGCAATATACGTGTTCAAAAAATTAGTGTTTAGTATCTCATATAAAATAAAAACATTTTAAATTACCACAATTATGAAAATATAAACTAAGTACATAAAATTCAAATTACAGTAACTTAGTCTACTAGGTGGTATATTTGTACAAAGTTTGATTACATTCACTCCGTATGTTCAAATTTTTTGTGGTGGTCTGCTCAGGGCGTCGAGTGGTGTATAGAGCTCCAGCTGTTACAAGATTGTTTGAAAACTGCTCAACACATATAAGTGACCTCTGCTTAGGAATGTCATTCAGAGAATGTTACATGTGTGTATACCAATTTCAGGTTCACCAGTAATCATTAAAACATATTGTCAAGCTGTCAAAATGGCAAAAATGGGTGTTTTTGCGGTTATTTTTAAGCATTAAAATCTTAATGCAGAATATTTTATGGGGTTCAGATGTGTACAACTCACCTTTGTCAGTGTTACATCTATGTCTTGTAGAGGTGAGTTGCTGGCGAGAAGACTGCACGCCAGTTCTGTGACTTGCGCCTAGAGGCTAAGGTAATGTATGATGCGCGTGCTGTCTCGTCCGTACTTGCATTTCTAGGTCTTGAATGTGCAAAAGATGTCCACCTAGACATACACTTAAATTTTTTTAATAAAGTAATATATTTTTTTTTTTACTTTTCACAAGAGATAGCCATTTTATTTTAATATTTAAATTTTTAACATTATACTAGGTAATTTGTAATCTATATTACTATACTTGTGATTACTTAAAGTTTAAAACAAATTAAAATGTAATACATTATATTTTAAATGTCAAAAATAAGCGTGTTCTTGTTCAATAACTGTTGAAAATCACTGCTACGTGGTCTATAAAAAAATGCACTGCCCAGCATTGTTTTCATCTGTTAATATCCTCGCATGGGATGTCAAATAATAAGCAGTGACTTATCCGATACCATCTCAGAACGTTTAGGAATACAGTCGCATGTTAGGTCTTGGACGTTGCTTTTCTAGCACCTGAGATGGTAGCACTTTTGTAGAACCTACTGTTTGGAAATACTGGTCTTAGTCTGTTGTCTACGAATCATGTGAAATTTACAGGTATCTATGAATTAAAGACACTACGTGCTTGAGCGCAGCATCATGTCTAGGTTACTATATCATTGCAGGATCATCTTATTTACTAACATGTCCCAAAATTTGATTCGATTGAAAGAGTAAAACAATAATAAAGAAACAGTGTACAAACCACCTCTCAACTGTCAGAGATAGTAGTATTTATTGTTGACACTAGCCATGTACTATTCCCCTCAGTTGGCTTATTGATTTCAGCGTGCAAAGTGGCTGCAGTATCATTTCTTCACTTAATTGCTTGATGCTTATTCTTTTTGCACTCTGATTTTGTAAGTTTATAAAATTTTTTGTATAAATTTTTACACGACCCGAGCAATTTTTTTATTTGATTATTGATTTACACTTCAATTTTGTGATTGTCAGGAATTAATTTACACTGCAGAGGTATAGTAGTAGTAAACGTACATTATCAAATTATTAAAGTAATGGTTAAGTGTAAGAGAAGGCTAAATGTCCTAACTTCGCCATTTAAATAAAGGCATGGAATTAATAAATATATTTAGTTTTTGTTCAAAATTCACAGGAAAACAATAGACCTTGCTTTTTGTCAAAGTTAAACTTTTTTATGCTTTTTTTTGTGTTGGAAGAGTTCGGAGCTGCTATTCTGGAATATAATTTTACCCTGGAAAATTATACATTTTAACTATAAAAACTACAATAAAAAAATTCCTGCCACATCAAAGGTCACAAAAACTGACTACTAACTTGGGGGTAAGAATTTTGACATTGCTTTAGTCCAGAACGTCTAGCTAACTTACAAACATGTCACTGTATGGGTGTTTCTGTAAATTAGCTAGACACGTTAAGCGCCTTGCACTCGGAGCAATGATGTGCATGGCAGAGTGAGCCAATTGTCAGTCTTAGAACCCATGCAATTCCAAATTTCAATATTGTTTGTTGCAGTTAAATAGCTGCTTCTCAGTTCTGAAACAGCATGGTGTTATTGCATGTGTCACCCTTAGCTGTGTCACTTCTATAGGTGATTTGGAATAAAGTGAGCACTCAAAAAAGCCCTGATTAATTTCTATTTTCTGCCAGTTTATATCTTTCCGCTACATGTAAACATCAACATTGCCACGTGCTTTTATTTATGTAGGCTTGTACAATGTTTACATTTACGTTACAGTGATCCGATAAATTTTAGCTACAATATGTACTCATTAAATGCACGGGTGTTGAATATGTGCTATACTCAGTAATAATCTTAGTTATAAATACCTGCGAGTAAACGTCTTATAACACTGGTTTCTCTGCGTCTATACTCTAACAGCGCTATTACAGTTACGAATCTTGTAAATGCATGCACTGTATGTTCGAACTTTTAAATTAAAACCGCCACTAAAAACACACACGACACACGCAACTCAAGAATTCAAGTTCCGTTCAGCCTACTGTAATGAACGACGACGCACGTAAAGAGAAACAATAAATAACCTATTTTCTTAATGTGTGAAATAGGGGAAATAATGCTGTTTCTATTTCCAGATACTCAGGCTGGCGATCATAAAACATAACAACTTACTACTAATGACTTTACATAATTTATCAATGATATTCATGAACAGTCACTTCTAATACTTTTATATATATGTTTATCAGAAACCGATATTGATTACATAACGGACAAACAAACTGAATTACGCAATTCGCTTCCAAGCGGCGAAAATCTAACTCTGGTGCAATCTGTCTGTGAAATTTTAAACTACCTCTGTGGCGCGAAGCATTAGCGGCATGTGCCAACGATAATCGACTCTGTTGTGTCGCTTTGTGCTGCCGTTTATTAAATAAAATTATAGTCAGTGTATGTCAGTAAGAACTTAAATAAATATTTTAAAGTATATTAAATACAGAGAGGTCATTTGCAATTGATGTTGTTTCACTAATGCTGTATTCAAATAAGAAAATACAGGGAACTACATGCAGTTATTCGCTACCAACCATACAAATGATAATGTAACTGATGTTAATGTTGACTTACATGCAGTAACTGCTAGTGATTTTTTTCAAAGGTTAAATCTTTAGTTCTCACTTTATTCCGAATGGCCTATAAGCCTCTTACCATGCAGGTAGGCTGCACCCTTAAGGAGGCCATCTGGGTGGCTGTATTTTGCACGTTCGAGGCTTAAAAAGGCAGAAGTGGTAAGGACAACGTGCATCACGCCTCACCCTAGTCTCTATTCAGTGGTGAGCCTATAATTTTGCAACATAATAAACTTAAATGTATATATATTTTAAAAGTTTGTATGTCAAGATTTTCGTACCTAAATAGCACAGCAAAAGCACTCATTTTCGACAGTTAGAAACAAGTAGTTATGAACCTTATGCTCCTTAAAGGTTCTGCAATAATATTCCAAAGTAGGTATTAACTTTTGCTTGTTGAACAGTTTTCAGATAATCTTCTAACGGTCGAAGCTCTGTACACCATTCAATGGCTTGTGCAAACTGCCAACTTAGGCACATAATTAAAAACTTTAATGCAATGAAGTAGAAATTCCAGTCATATCAGAGGTTTTTCTAACTATTCAGTGATTAATTGTAACATACGCTTTCCTCATATATACATATAACTCGTTAATTAAAATTAATCACAAGATGCGTTACATGTAGAAGTCTACAGTCAGATGAATTCGAGTCTTAAATTAAAACTTTTTTTGGTTCTGCCCAATTTTTAAGACATAATGAAAATAAAATAGAAAAGGTTCTGCCTCCTATTAAAAGTACGCGAATTCTTTAGCGAATTCAATTTCTACATGATCATTGCCTATCTTTGATAAGTCATATTTGTTGCGTATCAGTGACCTCAGATATACAGTAATCTGTCTGTTTTACGACTCTAATGGGACTGAAAAGAATCGTCCTTAAACTGGAGTTTTTAAACTGAATGATAAAAGTATGTTGAGACTTTAGATGGGACCAAAAAATACAGTTGTTAAAGTGAAAGAATCTTTAAACTGGAAGACCTTAAACTGAGATATCACTGTATACTCAATGTGCAGGCTGTACATATACCTTTGCTGCAGAAAATTATATATAAATCTTATGTAACTAAAATACATGGTTAAAACTTTACTACACTTCTGTGAATCTGCATTTCTGAATCAGCGTACTGTTAAATGAATACATCTGCAAAATGTGAATATGCACCTTGTAGGCATATATGAAAGCATGTTTGGCAATTGAATGTGATATTTTTGCTTTCAGGCCATATTTAATAGTTTTTAGAATATCTAAAATAGTATGAGACCTTCACCTCATTATATTTTAATGAAGCCATACAATGACAATTTTATAACACAGTGTCCTAAAAAATCGAAATTTTCTGAGAAAGGGAGCATATGTGAAACTAACTTAGCCAAGTAAATCTTGCATCATGCTACATTGGGTGTAGGATATCTGAAAGCTTGGGACATGGCACAGATTTACCTTAGCACATTACAGCAGGAGGGAAGTGGAGGGAGGGGAGCCAGCCTGGTTTGAACAATCAAGACATGTTAGTTGCATTTAAAAACAAGGTACACCCCTTGTTCATTTGCTGTTCCCGTTAAGCATAGGGCCTTTTATGTTGTCACCTGAATAGTCTGTATTGTCATCTTGCGCAGTGATGCGACAATCACTGTCCACACCTCCGAGAGGTTAATAGTAATGGGATCAATTTCGATTTTGAATCAAACATCTAGGTTATAGTACTCATTTTCAAGGTTCTTCGTGTGGTCACAATATGGTTTCCAGTCATCTGCACCTAAGCCATTAAAAACTTCTTTGCAGAGATGTTTTACATAGCTTAGATTGCAAGTACATTTCTTGATGCAACTTTGCCTTTTACAGTAACCCTGATTAATTCAGTTGGATTCAAGTCCAGATAATAGTGTGATAAATTTAAGTGCTGTATGCCGTAGCTTTTCAGAATTTCTTCCACTGAATAAATTGTTCCTCTATGCTTACGTCGCCTAATCAGCTGGTAAAGTGTGGCTTTAACATGGTATGTGTTGTTGGTTCATGTTGTGATGGTAATCTCCTGTAGCTTGTTGAGACTTCCCACATCAGTAGAGCTTTCGGAACAAGACCTTTTCAACCTCGGTATGAACCATTATCAGCTGCTAGCTGTTGGAAACGGGCTTGAGTAACAAGCCTTGAGCCAAGGACTGTTGGAACATATTTCTCCAGTACATAAAACTTAATACAATTCTAATAACTACGCCTTCATCAAAACTAACTGGTTAGTTTTCTGCCTCTTATCAGGCGTAACGAAGTTCCTTCGCCGGGTTCCGTCTGTTAGCTTTTATTTTTTTTTTTTTTTTTTTTTTTTTTTTTTTTTTCAGACCTTGTGCTTGGGCAGTGTCTTTTCTCTGGGTCTGGGCTTCATATCTCTTCTATTGCATTTTGATTGGTGGTCGGCTTAGGCCATTTTTTTCTGAGAGGTTTCGCCCTGGTTGACGGTGCTATAGCCTTCTCTGGCCCGCCTGACCTGCCACTCCGCGGCCATGGAGGGGAGGGCCTGGGGGGTGTGGTTCCGCCGGCTGGCGGCAGGGGCGCTGCGGCCTTTACTATCCAGCTCCCCAAAAGCCTTCCTAAAGTCACAGTAAATTGATTCCAAGAGCGTGACAAGTCTCTACCAAGTCTATCAACAAATGCTTATAGAATGTTAGTGAGCAATTGAACATTCTCGAGCAAAGAAAGGAAACATATCTCTAGTTAAAAAAAAGTGTGTATTATCAGTTCAGCTTCACAGAACATAAATTCCACAATACAATATCTATACAAATTCACAAAACATTGGAATACAAGATAAATTCCGGTGATTACACATCTCTGTATCAGTTCATCAAAGTGCTTACAAATATTCAATTCTTTTAAATATGTGCACTACAATTCGAATCATAGTCTTTCCCCTTTGACCCTTAAACGACACGCCCTCAACATGCATTCGTGGTGTAATTACACCTCTCGTCGAACACTCTTACAATCATTGGGAACGATACCGGGATCCCATCGCTTACAACACCCAATTAGTTCCACCTTCACACCAAAAGACGTTCATGCGAGTTATCCTAAGCGCCCTTGCGCCGGCAAACTAATATCCAGATGCACTCTTTTCTCGGGTTTCCCCGAATCGCGAGTAGGTGAAAATCAGGAAAGTACCGTCTGCTGCGACAGGGCTTACTCCACGAGAATCCAGTGGGCCCAAACACACGACCGCCCACTTACCATGCTGTGAGGGGAATACATCCACCCAATACTCAGCTAGGCCAGTCAACCAACAGCGCCTATGTAGGTCTATGTCGCCGAACACTGCGACAAACCATTGACAAGGACATCCGCTCGCGACAACACTCATACACTCCGTCTGGAACGATAGATCATGCCAGCTCAAAGTTTAACCTGAGAGTGCCGTCTCTCCGCAGCTCGCTCCCCTGCCTCACCTCCTATCTACAGCGCTCCTGCCGGCAGAACCACACCCCCCTCACTTCCAGGCCCTCCCCTCCATGGCCAGTGGAGTGGCAGGTCCGGCGGTCAAGAGAAGGCTATAGCACCGTCAACCGGGGCGAAACCTCTCAGAAAAAACGGCCGAAGTCGACCACCAATCAAAATGGAATACAAGAGATATGAAGCCCAGACCCAGAGAAAAGACACTGCCCAAGCACAACTGCAGAAATAAAGAAAAATAACTCCAAGCTCCATAAAACGAAGGGAGACTGCTCACTCTCAACCTCAATAATGTGGGTGGCATCTAGGGCTGTGCGACATCCAAAATTTGATATCGACATTCGACATGAACCAGATGTCGATAAAAGTTCGACATGTCGATATCGACACCATGTCGATTTCGACACCATGTCGATTTCGACATCGTGGCAATTTCAACGCTATTTTGATTATTTCCCCGCGTGTCGAACAAGTAAATATATTGTCATACATTTTATTATATCTACAGCCCTGCCATGATGCTTCGTAAATTGATATTAGTATTTCGGGTAACGAACATATCATAGAAGCTGGAATGTATGTGTTAAAAATGTTGCTCAGGAAAGCATTATATTAATATTCAGTTTACCAAGCCTATAAACTGCTTGTTGGTGTGCGACACTGCGAGGTGCGACCATTTGCTTTGCTGACGTTAGAATAGTATTACATGCGACAGGATGTTCAGCTTTAATCGTCGTGTTGCACCTATTGTGTTGTGGTAGTAGCCACGAGACAATAACACATAATCTGGCAACCGTAAAGGGGGGAGTGGATTAATATTTTGGCTTTAATATTTGAATAATTTTGTTTGCATTAAATGCTAACGATCCTATGTTTATATTCTTGTCTTCATATTAGCGGCTGGTGATAGTATTTTTTTGTAACTATGCCATTCCAAAGCACTTAATACATTAAAAAAAGCATTAAACCATGCATTGTAAAATAAATTTGTGTGCTGCATCACTGCCTTCATGCAAGTACGGGTAATTTTAAACTAGCCATACCCATGTGTTTTTTTACAGTGTATCATGTTAAACGTACAGTAAATACACGTAAAATAAAACCACAGTAGATGTATTTTTAGACGTTGCTGTGTAAAATAACCCGTACTGTAAGGGTAAAAGAAAATTAGAATTATTTTGCTTTCGCGGTTGTGGCAAGAATGTTACCGATAAATAAGTTTTATTTTATAAATATCAGTTTAGCAATTTGTTTGGAGCGCATAAATTAGTTTAGTCAATTAATTTTTATATTTCGACAATGTGTAAATTTTAAACATTCATTTTAAACGACTGAAAATGTTTCTAGTCTCAGTGGATTCCAACCCATGACCTTCAGACTATCAGCTCAACATTATAACCACAAGAACACAAGTATATGATACACATTTAAGCTCGTAACTTCATCGGTAGAATTTCATCGATAGAATACATGAACAACTTATGTAATAGGATATTTTAGACTAATTGGGAATATTTTGACATACTGTACACCAATTACCAAGTTTTATTCCACTCGATGCGTATATCTGCTGAATTATATTCTACAAATAAGCATAATATAGTACGTCATTGTATTGGACGATCTAATCTTCAAAACCAAGTCATAAAGACAACCAAATGAAAAACAAGTTTATGCACATAAAATATTTGGAATAGGTTTCTATCGAATAAATGATACACAAATTTAATTAATGAAGTGGCAGTTGTGACTACTTGAAAATATTATTCAAGAATTCAGTTAGGCCTACAACTAAATCACAAACCATTTTAAGTTTGAAGTTTAATCTGCATATTAATATTTGCATAGACAATTCACAATTGAAGAGATTTATAACGAATTAATAATTGTGTTCGAGATTCTTAAACAAAGAAACAAAATTTGCATTAGGTAGAATAGGAAATATTTGCACCGCATATTAAATGACGCAGATGGATTGTAAAAAAATTATTGCACGCATAGCATAGTAAAATTTTGACATTTAAGGCCGATTTATATAAACATGAGGGCTGACAATATAATTTTGTGTATAAATGCATATGTTTATGTGAAAGGGTTCATCCATATACAGTGGTTTACTAAAACCTACAATACAAGAATTAGTGTAATCGTTTTTAATTTCACTCGGTATACGTTTTTAAAAACTTATGGACCGAACATGAAACTTCACTATTAATTTATACGTAAAAAAACTATTTTTGTTTAAGTTATTAGTAAAAATTCATGACAATCATTGTAAAGTTGTACGTTGAAATACGTATTTTTGCAATGATAACGATGTGTTGATACAATGACAGTACGGTAATAAAACCAAAATTTACTAGTAATGTTACTTAATTTCTTTATATCCATATTTGAAAGTGTAATTTAACATAACATTTCTGGTAAATATGTATGTACATCTGTGTAGTTAAATCTCGAGTTTATAGTAATCTTTGGATTTCTAAATTCGGTATTTGTCAACGTGACTATATGTACAAATTTGTAAAATTATCAAACATTTGTATGTGTATATGTTCACTTTTTTTTACAGAGTAGCATGTAACGCTTAATTGATATAAATAAGTTAACTTGTTAAAGTAAGCATTTAATTCCAAACTACTAAAAGCCATTGCGTTTATCTATCGAAAGAGCATAAACCTCAGAAACGGAAAACGTCTGAATGGTAGTTTCGTTATACCACATTTAATACAAACATAATAATACCCTAAAATGGCAAAACACACTTTTTTCTATCTACATTTCTCTGTACAGATTAGCATGTTATTTATTACTACAAAAAACATAATTTTATTCCAGGTATACATAAAATTAAGTGTCCCACTCGCTCATTCACTCACTCATCAACACACAGCCCCAACTACTAGACCTATAAACATGCAAATTTGAGTGCGGTTTCTCCTTACCTTGTAGGCACCCATTAATAAGGGATTTTTCGAAAATCGATAAGTAAAGTGATGAAAAGGGGTGGAATCCGTTTTCAGCGAATCCCAGATATCTCAATCTGTAGAGCTACCGTTACTTTATTTACTTCAAAATATTGTCCAAAGAAATTTTTACTGGCAGGTTTTTCATTTTTTTTTTTTTTTTTTTTAATTCGGAAATTAAAGGATGAAAAACCATTATATTTGTTTTAATCAATCTTGGAATCCTTGTAAATCAGTTGAGATATCAAGGAGATTTTCACTTTAAAATTATGCTTGTATAAATACCTCAAAACAGTTTTCAGGCGTTTAAGAAATTCAAACTCAAAAGCTGTTTAAAAAATTAAAATATGTTTACCAATAATCTTCCGTATCTACTAAACCTGGTCAGATATCGAGGTGGATTTCGCTTTAAAATAAAGCTTACTTAAATATCTAAATATTAATTCAAGATTTTACGAAATTAGAATTTAAAGACCATTTAAAAATAACACTTGTTTCCCTTAAATGATCCAAGTCTCCTTAAGCAGTTTTGTTTTAAAATGAAGCTTATGTAAATATCTAATATTCAAAATCAGAATTTTTTGGGTGCGAAAGAAGGAAAATGTTACTGAGCTCTCAAAGAGTCAAGTCAATATGACCTAGGAGAAATAATTCAACCACCACCTCGGAGTATTAAGGTCGTACATTGTTAATTTCTTAAAGATTGTTAATTTGGTAGTTTATTAAACTCTTGTTGTAATTTGTAGTTTTTAATTCGTGGTAAATGCTTCTTTTGCACAACTTCAGGGCTAATTATTGTTCCATTGGTGATTTTAATGATTGCATAATCGTTATCCCGTGTATTTATATGCATTTTGATTGAGAGTAAACAAATATTTAAAATCAACTATTTCGTTTTTAACTAATAAGAGTTCCATCCCAAATGAGCTCAGAAACGTGTATTTTGATTTCATGCAACAGTATGTTCCAGTTGCTCGCTATCACATACCTACCACGTGTATAATTTTGTTTAGAGAAACTGTTCGTATCGAATACATTGCGTGTGTTAGTTACCGTGTACGGCGGTTCACTTATCTTTTGCAGAAAGCTCGGCGACGGTGTATCAGACGTCTCAAATATCATAAACATTTGGCCGGATGTGGTACAGTCCAGGGGCAATGTAATTTAATTTTCTACTGATAAAACAAAGATTATTATGAAAGAGTATCCCACTGGAATTACTTTTATCTGCGCACATTTAGTGACATCTGACTAAAGCCAGCGCCGATACAAGGCTCAAAATAGATTGAATAACAGTTGGGGTGTCACACTTTCATTCCTTTTTGTTTTCAAATGTTGATTCAATTAGAGTTGCGGCAAATATGTTTTGGTCCGATTTTGTTCATCTAGGTTACTATAAAGTTTTATATTGCAACTAAAAAATTTTTTGAAAACATAAAAAAAATTTTTGCCTGCTACACACCTGTATAAAAAGGAAAGCTGCCCAAACGAGGGAAAAATAAAATACATCTGGATATTGCCAAGTTCCGCTTTGGAGGGGTTTTACTGCATTAAGAACTGTGACTTATTTTCTTTTTTGTTTGAAGAATTTCATAATGTATTTAATTTTAAAAAGTGTGCGTAGCCACAGCATGATATCTATAGTAGGGTACGCACAAGTTTGACACAGCTTCCCACTATTTTGTTTGGTTTACCAAAACACTTGAAATAAAATAATTGCAGACGCCACGACAGTGATTATCATAATATGATACACAGTTACGTACTAGGTAATGGGTCCTGCTTCTTTTTATATTTTAAGAATAAAATGAAGTTGTCAATTTTAAGAAAAAATAATAGCGGGCAAAACCGTGGCCGTGCAGTTAGTATGAACATCTAATATTAACATTACCCATGACCAGTAGGTATTTTACTGTTATACCAAATTTGTGAAGGTAAATTTCATTTGTACTTGCAAACCTATTTTAAGCGTATAGTGCGAACTGCTTGATTTTAATTTTACAAGCAGTCATAAATCTTATGCAATTTATTAATTTACTGTTACAGGTCTAAGATAAGGCAAAAACAAAAATGCTGGTATTATAGTACAGTTATAAAATTTACTCAAACTGAAAGAAGGGAGTCTCAAATCTTCACTTTCACTTCACATTACATTTTATAAGCTAAAAATGAAACATTACATGTGCACAGTTAGCAGCCTTAAAATTAGCAATTAGTTCGCAGGTCACAGTTAGCAGCCTTAAAATTAGCAATTAGTTCGCAGGTTTTCGTTCCTTTTCGCTTGAAACACTAACAAAATTAACTATTTTAGCTTGCTTACAGCATGAATTTAAAAAAAAATTGGTAGTTTCATGTTTATTCTTATAATATAAATAATCTGTCAGAAAAGCTAAATAAAAAAAATTATTTTTAGTAACATATTTTCATTTCAGTTGAAATACCTTATAGATGGACCAGGTTCTTGTGAAATGGTAAAATCTGTGTCCTCGTTTCTACGATTGCATGAAATTTGACATAAACTAAGCTGATTTTTTGATTTGAGATGCGATTTTATGCTGGCGGTATTCCTCTTAGGGCAGCCGCCTATCTCACACTTCAAATGCATTGCAGTGTGTCCATAAACAGGGTTTTTCTACGAAGTATTCCACATGTGCCCATTGTACTAACATACAAAAAGAAAACAAACTTCAGACAATGTCGGAACCTCATTATTAAGACACCATGCTCATTAAAAACACTGTTTCTAAGCCCTCCGACATGGGTAAAAACGTGCTTTTTAGACTGCTGTACTTCAAAATGTACTAACCGCATGTATGTGAAACTCAGATTGCGACCTGCACTGAACTTAGTTGCTCGTAATGACGTCGCGGCATTTGATGCGCGCTTCAGTCAACTTTACAGTTCCGTAGTTTTTTAGCTTCTAATACGTGGGTGGTGGGTGCCCTTAATGTGGTTGACAACGTGTACACACTATAAACACTTGGCCTTTTGATATTTTAAATATTATGATAAAGTTCTAATACGGACTCCCACCGGTAATGGTAGACTCGTGTATGGTCTCACAATCATTTACATCAACACAAACAACATTCGTCTCGTGACTTTCATCCGTCATGACGATATGAACGTCACGGAAAATAGTTGTAACTTTCAATAAAATTTATGCTATAAGTTAGTGGTACAACGTTGAATTAAACCGAACGTAGCTCATTACACGCGACGCGATGCGAGGACAAAGATGAAACTGAAGCAAGAGACCGTGAACACGTGGACTGGACTGGAACCGCCTTACTTCGATTAGGAAAAATGTGTGGGATACCTTCTTGGCGTCAGTTCCCAGGCTCCAGCCCACGTGTGTGCTGAAAGCGAACAGAAGTAAATAAAGTAATATAAAGACGTAGCGAGCCCTATCCTGTCACACGCATATGCACAGAAAGGCCAATACCCCACGACGTATGTCGATTGAGACACATACGTCGGCCTCGACACGTGCGTCGACTTCGATACATGTCGACCCTCGACACATATGTCGACCCTCGACACGTGTGTCGACCCTCGACACGTATGTCGACCCTCGACACATGTGTCGACCCTCGATACATGTCGACCCCGACACATGTCGACATCGACGCATGTCGACTTCGACACGTATCGACATCGACATATCGAAAATATTATCAGATAAATGTCGAAACATCGACATGTGTTACATGTCGATGTCGACTTCGACATGTCGACATATCGCACACCCCTAGTGGCATTTTCAAACCCCAAATTAAATTAGCCTAATAAAATTCTATACCACAGTAGTACACGTTTCTCAGTCACTTCACTGAGCCATAACAACGCCAGTTAAAACTAGGAATGTTAAAATGTCCCCAAGTCTTCATAAATAATTACTAGCTGAATCTCACCGCGTTGTTCAGTTCCAGTAAAAATACTGATAAAACAAGCCTCATGTACCACAGCGTAAAACTTAGTGAATTCTGCTGAAAAACTAATGAGACAGTCAGTATTTTCTGGTCCGAGAGTACGACAAGGAAAAAGTGCTGTGCGCACACGCAGCTGACCAGCAGCACCTCCCTGCGCGTGTGCAGGCAGTTCGTCGCACCCTCCCCTGCGGCAGGTGACACAATTCTTAAACTAACACTCAAAATTTCAGATATTCTGTGCCCAGTGTATTTAGTATCTCCGTAGATGTGTGCAGGTCCGTAATTGTTTATAAGAATTGATATGCTTTTCTCCTCAAGGCCTATTCTTTCTGTTTTATGATAATTGTTTCCACTTTGCACATCTGTACAGGCCCTGTAATAAATAGGCAAGAGACATTAAAATTTAGAATATGGAATTTTAATTTTTCAAGTAAATAGTTAATGTTCACATGTCTAATGGCTTCATTCTATTTATAAAGTACATATTCAAAATACGTACAACAAGGTAAGTTTTAGTTTTTCATTTTTTATTTATTTATTTATTTTTTTTTTTGTATTGAAGGATGTTTTATTTTATCTCTAAGTTGCCTAGCTTTCTTTGCAAATCAATATGTATATCTAATTTTAATTATTCATGCAAAGGTTTAACTGAATCCACCTTAGTTCGGATTAGTAACATCGAATTGTGTTTATTGATGATTAGATAGTCAGTGTGATAGGTTTAGGTGATTTAAATTGATTTTATATGTATTGATTTTTGAACTTCCTTTCCTTGCAGGCTATTGCCTTGAACAGTGTTGACTTCAACTATGTCCAGCTGCTGCAGGAAATAGCTACAGAGCAAGAATTTGAGGTGACATACGTTGATATTGAAGAAAGGTCCATCAAAGGTGAGTAGTCAGATTTGCCAGTGGTAATTATTACTGAACTAAACTTTTTGGTATTTTCAGAGTATCGTACATCTCTAAATACTGGCAAGTGTACCAAAAAGTTTGTACGTTTAACAGTGCGTCAGTCATTAAATAATTCGTGAATCAACTGAACGGATGTGTCATCTGCTAACCATAATTATAGTAATAAACGTATAGCATCGTAGGTTGTGTTTGCAGCATCTGTTAATATTATATATTTATTAATATAATTCTCTCATTAGGTGATGGAGTAGTAAATTTATATGCACAGGAGAGGTAATAAGGATCTATTTCTTATGCAAGATCACAGTGCACGGCAGTCGGCAGCCAATGAACATGTTTGTTTATAATTTGCTTTGTTTATCTTAAAACTCAACGAAGAGTGAGTGGAGAATAGACCATCGTCTGATGTAAGAATGGTCACTTTGGGATATATAGGAGCATTATCAAACAGCAAAACGTCTTTCTTCGGCTACACTTGTTTTCTTTAAGGAAAGACCGAACACTGGGACTAAAATTATCTTTAAACCAGCTTTGAAAAATATATCTTGTCATCCGTGCTCCCTTTTGTTTGTAATAATGTAGAGTACTAGAAGATTCGCAATATCAATGCCCGTAAACAATCTCAGTGTTTTTGCTTTACCTATCACTAGAAGTTTGAGTTTGTGACTACCAGATGCATTTCCACACCACCTTGCAGTGAGTCGTTCTGTAGATGATATGCGTCCAGGAGCATGTTTCTCTTTTTCAAAAGCTAAGGTCTTTACATTTCTAGTGCAAGTGCACATTCCATGATCCGAAATCGCCAGGACCAGCAATAGTTGGAATTATGGAATTTTTCGTATTCCGGAATGGGTAATAAACAATAGGGTACATCAGGTGTATTAAGGGTTTCAGACAAAACAGTATACTGTGTAATAAATAATTTGTCAATGGTACATAAACGTAGCATAATACCTGGAACATTGTGGAAATTATGTGCATTGTACATACTTTTAAAACTGCTGCGCAATGTTAATGACAATGGAACAGTGTCAGCATCGGCACTATCTCTGCCGCTGTTATCACCGCTGCTCCTATCGCCGCCGCCGTCAAAAGGTGCTCGTAGGACGGTTTGTGATGGTCCGGAAACAGGATTTTCCTCTTCCTGCGATATTGATAAATTAGCACAACAGATTGCATTTTTAAATGCTTCTTTAAGTGTTACTTGTTTTGGTTTTGGCCTCAGAAATTTTTCCTTAATTGCATAAACAGACATCACTTTTTGTGCAGTTACAAATGTACGTTATTCCGATTCCGCAGTTAGTTTATCACAAAATGTAACCATATTATCAACTAAGACTTTCTCACTTCTTTTTGTCGTCGCTGTCGTTGACATCCTTGTAAGCATTCAAAACCATGCCAGCAATTTCTTAGTCACTCAAAGAATGCACAAGCACGTCTTTGTCGGCATTAAACAGTTCTTCAATGTCCGTTGTCTCCAATTTGTTCACACTGTCGTGTGGTACATTTTTTTGCGTACGAAATGAGACTTGTTACAAAATCTTTCTCTTCAGTAACAGCGAAAAATCCTGCGAAGTCGTCTTCCTTGTCGTGTCACAGTTTTTGGCCAAAGCCTGCACAATGCATTTACTAATGTTGATTTCTCAACAAGATTCCTGGCATTCGCAATAGCATAAATTGCGTCCTTAATGCTAAACTGCTTCAGGAAGTCTTTTGATTCCTTTCCCTCTATTTACTGAAGCAAGCATTGAGGTCATGAAGTGGTTTTTGTATTTACACTTCATTGAACGCAAAACTCCTTGGTCACATGACTGTAATACAGGCGTCACATTGGGAGGCAAGAAAGCACAGAAAACATTGTTTTTCACAACTTTTCCCTATTACTGCCAACTTTACCTTCTGCGTGCCTGCTGAATTAGCACATGCAAGGAGAGTTAACCTATCCTTGGCATCCTTAAAACAAGCTTGGGGCTTTCTCTTTAGCCTTTGCCAATGTTATTCTAGGAACATAGCTACAGAACAAAGCAGTTTTATCGGCATTATAAATTTGCTCTGTACTGCGCTTTCCCTCTTATACTATTCTGGCGAATTCTTCAATGTCATTTTTCGCAGCTTCGTGATCGGCCGAAGCTTTGTCACCACAGATTTTTAAGTATTTTATGCTGTGGCGTCCAGCCAGCCTTCCGAGTACTTACACTCGTCTTGGATCGCCAGTTCTTCATGGAATTTTTTTGCTTGGGCCATTATCATTAAGCCATTTTATGGCACTCCTTTTCGCACTTGCCGAATCCATTCCATAAGCACGCAGTCGACATAATTTTGTGCTCTATGCATGGTCTCTCTACACTCCATGGCTTTACAGTTGTCTCTTTCACTATAAAACTTCAGTAATTGTCTTTTTGCTTTTTTAAGTCATATACTGTTGTGCTTCCGACACCATATTCTTGTGTAAGTTGTCACACTGGCATGCCACGCAACAGTTCTACTTTCTGAGTTATACTCAATGATTTTTTTTTTTCCCTTCTGCCCATAGGCATACCAGATTGCCTTTTTGCCATCACTACCTTAAGAAACAACAGGATTGCACAACAACACATTTATAACAATTCGCTGCACGAAAAACTGTCTTACTTAAGTAACGCCACGTGTTCAGGCTGCTGGATTTAACAGTTAAAGCAGTGACTGACAGACGCAGCATTGCCAAGTCGCACTGTATCTTGCTGACGCAGTGATGCCAATTCGCGCACATGCAAATCTTCAGACAGTGCGCCTGATCGAGTTTTCTGCACTAACTGTCACAAATATTTCGGTTTTCGGAGCTATTCGCATTTCAGAATTTCTGATAAAGGATTGTGCGCCTGTACAACCCCATCTCATCTACGTTGTAAATTTGGTCAGGCATTAAGCCTTCTTTTTCAACAAACTTTTGAAATTCAATACGAAATGCATCAGTTGCAAGTGCATCAGTGCTAAGACGTTCTCCCTATATTGTGATGTCATGAATACCGTATCTTTGTTTAAATTGTCTTTGCCACCCTGTTGATGCATTAAATTCACTTTCCAATCTTAAGGCTTCATTGAAGAACTTTGCCTTCTCTGCGCAAAGGTCCCTACGTAGATATTCCTTCCGCTCACTGCTGGTTAAACCAATGCAGCATAGCAAAGTCTAATTCTTCATAAGATGACTTTTTTATGCTCTTGTATTTTGAAGGCCCTGCCCCACTGTCACAGTTTTTGGCAAATTCCATTAGCTTTTGTTATGTGTCTGACTCTACACCTATGCCATACTCTGTTGCTACATTACTCGCAAATTCACCTTTTTTTAGTTTTTCAATCAATTGGAACTTTTTCTCTACTCTCAGAACCATTCTTTTACGTTTCTGCGACATTTTACTGCCTTTTACAGCTAAACACTATGAAACATGTTTTACACTTTACATTTCACGTTCAAAAATTACTGCATGCGTATCAATTAACTGGCCTGCCAGCTTGCCAACGTGCACCCACCCTACCTGCAATGGCAGAGTAGCTAACGTAAGCAAGGCCGATGTGCTCATGATACGCAATTAGGATATTTTGCTGTAGTAGCCTGAACATATGACTCCTTTAATAATAAGACCACACCCCCCCCTCTAATTTTACTAATTTCAGAATGAAAAAATTAACTGATTGTAATACCTCCTGTTATAATAGAACCTGTTTTCTTCACTACTTTTGCAGTAATTTTATTTAACGTAGATATAAAAACAAAAATGATTGGTAAAATGAAGTACACTGCTGCATGTTTTATTTATTATGATTGCATATTTTACAACTGAAACTTTATACGTGCACTGTACTTACTTCTTTCTCTTTTGTTTGGGCGACATACCATTGACCATTGTACCTCCTTATTTTTAGTCTATCGTGTTCCACTTTAATTCACCGTTATTCAAAACAATTAATGTTACTTTGGAAACTGTGATATCTACAAACTAAAGAAAAAAACTATATTCAATTTAATAGCAGGAAACTTTATCACAGCAGTACAAGGCTGCTAGAAGCCTACAGCACGTGAGTCGTGAGGTGCTCACTTTAACTCGTGATCAGATCAACACATCACAGTGATGCGCTTTTCGCTGATGGAGTCACAGATCAGAAGTTGCTATGTATTTCCGGTATTCCGTATCCATACAACTGTTTTATACTAATACGAACTTGCCCTCTTATAATGTTTTCTCATTTATAAAGTAGAAATTTTCAGGGTCCCTTAAGAAATGTTATAACAGGGTTATTCTATAAAACTTGCGTAACTCTTTCGCTGGGGATAAATAAGAGTAATCTTTACCCAAAAAAGTGTAATTTTTTTTATTCAGGAATTGTTTTTTAAAGCCTATTTGACACTTAGAAACAACTTACATATGTTGTAACACATGCCAACAATGAATAAATGCCACCTTTTTTTACCTAAATAAAGTAATAAAAATATGTAAAAAATTACATATAAATTGCAGCAAAAAGAAAAAAATATTTTAAGTATTGTTCAGGACTTACTTCTCACTTGGAAATTATGTACATAATATTTACAGGTTATCGGGCATGAAAGCAAAGAATAAACACCATTCTTATGTAGAAAGCTATAGGAAAGAAGAAAAAAAAAAAATCCACTGAAAAGCAAAAAATTATGATTTTTGAACTTACAAGTAAAAAATGTAGTAAGAATAAGACAAATTTTCATAAAATGTACATGTTCCAAACACAGAAACACAACTGTCAAAAATTTACTTATTACAAACATAGAAAGTTAACACAATTATTTATATGTCACTACATGTGCAAACATTTCTTTAGATTTTTTTTGTGTGAAAGTCCTCAAAACAGGGTACAGGACACAAAGGAGGGTGATCAGGGCGGTTCTTGCACATATAGCTTGTTTGTTTGCATTTATGCTGTCCTCTTCCCTTTTTCTTACATTGGCATAGTTGAACACGCAGTGCAATTTGGCTTGTGGTTCTTGTCAGCTTGCAGTACCAAAAAATGTTGTTCACTTAGCCGTGAAAGTGGAACAATGTTCATACAAATTCTTCCTCTCTTTTTCAGTGGTGGTAGAGTATATTCCTCCAGAAGCCCTTCAAATACACTGTTCCGATACTGAATTGCGGAAGTTTTAGTGTCTCGAGACAAATTGTACGCAATTTTCCCATTGACGAGTGATGCAACGACCAAAAAATGTCAGAACGTGATACCGTTTCCTGTTTTTATGGTAGTAATTGTAAGACAATGAGAGCTGGTCAAAACTGTCAACACCATTCATGTTTGCGTTGTATTCCAATGCCATTTTTGGTTTTGTTACATTTCTGTAGCCGCTGTCCACATTTTTTGCCCTTATTTTCACTTCAGTACACTCGTTATGTTCAGTAGACAATAAAGTGACCCTTCCGGTATCCTGCCATGAGCATGCAATCATACCTTCCTCTTTATTTAACCAACATTTTGGTTTATCACCTTTTTTCATTTTGCAAATACTGGGTTTGCACTCTGTTGGCATGACGAGCGTGTTGGATCGAACAGTCCTACAAGCTCCTATGTGAATTTCTCGGAGAAACTGAAACAGTGATGGACTAGAAAAAAAATTTGTCACAATAAACAATACACTGCGTGTTTTCGAAACCCACCAACAGTTTCCTAACTACTCGTTAACCTAACCCCAAAGTTGGATCAATATTTACTTGAAGTGCCCCACTTTTCTCCACATAAACATGAAGCCTCAACAGGAAACCTGCTGCACTATCGCACAGGGACCAGAGTTTCACACCCCACTTTGTAGATGGTTTTGATGGCATGTACTGTTTGAACCATGTACGACCTTTGAAGCGGAGCATTGTTTCGTCAACTGATAACCTACAATCGGGTTCAATTTCTTGTAGGTGTGTATCTTTTACCATGTCTATGACTGGGCGAATTTTGAAGAGAGGGTCATAATCCTGGTGTGATTTTGGAAATTGTTTGCTTTTGTCAGCAAAATTTACACATGACCTAAGAATTTGGTATCTGTCACGAGACATAATATTTGAATAATTCAGAGTAGCGTTTAGCCAGGATGTTTCACAGAAGTACTGTTCTACTGATGTTTTCTGACACAAACTCATACCGATTTCGGTGACTGTCATTGCTTGTATATCTTCAGGGGTGCACAGCGTCCACTTATTGCATCTTGAACGGAGAGACAGATTATCGGCATTCTTTTCATAGAATTGAGACACGTACAAATTTGTCTGCTACATGGGCAAAAATTGACTTTGGATAAAATTTGTAGAAACAGTCCACAGCTGTGTCGTCAGACGTTAAGAGTTTTTAGTGAGCATGCACCGAAGACTTCTTACACCAATCAAGTGAAATACTTACATTTTCACTGCCAATTTCCATCCAGTTTTTACTATTTACAGAGTCTCTCTTTTTTCCACGCCGTTCGAACAATGTGTTGGAGTGTCGCCATGGCCACCATCACTCACTGCATCACTGTCACTATCACTCAAATTTTCCGATACTGCACCTACAGTTTTATCTTCTTGCCAGCTGTCATCTTCATTTTCATTTTCAGATTCACTGCACTCCAACTCCGAATCTGAATCGGCGAATAAAATGTCATAACATTCCTTTTGCGTCAAACTTTTTCTCCTTCCCGATGACATTGCTGTTGACAAAAATGTTTACTACGTAGTGCTGATTTGTAAATGCATAGAATATGTCCTATATACATAGAGGAATCGATTTTGAAGACGGCAGCACCGTATAGAAACAAAAGTCGCAGAAAAAATATCCCTCTGTATTGTTGATAGTCGAGCACAATAAGACAATAAAAAAAGTACACTACGGTGCGTGAATACTATTTATAAGAATAAAAAAAAGGGTGAAAAAGAATTTAAAAAGGTATTAAAAAGTTGCGCAACATCGGGAAACAAACTAAAAAGAATGTAGCACCATAAAGAATAATCTCCATTCCAGGCAATTAATAAAAACACCTCATTCAACTTAAGTCGAATAACACGAGTTAGCGATATTTTGTGTATTCGACTTTAGTCGAACATCGCAGTTAAGGAGTTAAAGGATGGTGGGATTTAACTGTGCCTGTGATAAGCCGTTGTGCAAGTAAAGAAGCTAAATAGGAAATTACTGGCATCTGTTTTGCCTGATTTACCCAACTTTATAAAGACATCAACTGCATAGTTAGCTATTGTCATGTTGATGGTTTGTGTTTAAGGGAAGTACCAATGTCTGGTGCAGTTATCAACACTGCCAGTGGCTGTCTGCTATGGAACTGGTTCCACTTCCAAGGAGGCCCAGTCAGCTGCTGCACAGAATGCTCTGGAGTATCTGAAGATCATGACGAAAAAATAAAACTGTGAGGAACCAGGGGAGAATAGTGTGTATGTTTTGTCGTGGAGAATATTGCCCAAAATTTGTTTTTTAGTTCTGAAAGTATTTGCTTTGGTGAATCAAGCCATAAACTTTAGCCTCTGTCCGAAGGGCATATCATTTTGCATAGAAATTTTTTGATTAATGCTAGCGGAATTTTGACTCTCCATGGCAGAGTTTATACTTGTTCTCTTTTGAGTGTTCCATTTTTTCTGATGTGTCAAAAAGATTGGCAATCATTCTGCATGTTGTTACGATGACAATGTAAGGCAAACGTCCGGTTGGGCCATCCTGGTCAGTTAATATATTTCCACTCCTAGTACAGCCTCCAAAAATATTGTTTACGTTAGTTGAGAATCCTTGGTTTTATTGCCATGACTCTACATGTGCTATGCATCACTTGTATATGCACATCTGTTTACCTGATTTTTCATTTGGAAGAATCGACTATTTTTTAAATATTTTGTACGTTCACTATTTCGTATGCATTTTTTTCAGGCAGTATCACTTTCTTGTCTTTACTTTTGATTATTGTAAAAAAATTATGTGATGTTTACAGTTTTGCTGTTACTTTGCTGATAAATATTTTATTTGATCTCTTGAGTTACCTTTGATAGTATTTATAAATTTTTTTATGTAGTACTAGAAGGTTACTAATAATGCTCTAACATTTTCTTAAGATTTTTTATAGATTCATTTATAAAGGGAAAAGTAAATTGTAACTATCACATTTTTCATTTTGTAGCCTATTTACTTTTCAAGACCATAAATAGGTTAGTTTTAGAAATGAGTCATTTCCATATTTTTGTTTCATTATCAGTTTGGTGCTTGTTCTTAGTTGGATGTTGTTTCTTCAAAAATATAGTTTTCGTTTCTCAGTTATTTTATTTCTATTTACAATGGAGAGTAGAAATGGTAAATGATGTACTGTAACAGCCTTAGATTTTTTAATACATATATTAAGTAGCTTTGATTTCATATATAAATACTGTACAATGCTTAACTCCAAGCCAAATTAAAATTTCCCTTTTAAGCCTAGAAAAGTAAGTAAAGCAAGTAAGTAGTGACTTTTTTTTGCTGCTTTTGGTTTTTATGGTTTTTTGAAGATTTATGTTAGTAAAACATCTTCATGTGTTGTATTTGTTTTAAATGCAGTTGAGCCCCGCAACTATGAGACTCTGTTACTACAACAGTATTCTCAAACCCTTTCAAAAAAAAATTTATATAATTTACAAATATTAAAATGGAAAAATTCAGGATGTTGCAATTAGAAAAGGTTGTAAATATTGTTACAAGTTTGAGCACATAAACTTTACGTGTGGGCAATTCCCATGAGTTCTTTTGAGATAAAGGTCTTATAGTAGTTAGAAATTAAAAGAGTTAAATTAAGTACTTTGATTTAATAGCTCACAAAGCTATGAAATACACAGAACAGTAATCAACTATAACTCTCACAACACAATTAATTACGCACACTATTAGTACTGTTCCACAGAACGTTAATTAACTTAGACAATTAAAGCACAAGAATATTTACCATTAATCATTTAAAGACTACAAATCACAATAAAAGTTGAGTCATATATCCAATCAACAGTCTCTCAAATAATGACAATGTACATACAACCTTAACAGTCCTAAGGGAGGATGGCTCACCATGTACAGTGCAGTGCAGTACATACACTATACAATAAAGTACATAACATCACTCAAGTCTTAATTTTTTTTGTGCCAGCTAATTTGTGTGTATTTCATTGTTTATTTTATGGGGCATACTAGAGTGACCTACACGCTGCACAGTGATACATTCTGACATACCAGCGAAACACTATGTCCATCTTAGTTTCGATGCTGTCTTCTGCCACGCAGTTTTGACTGGTTAGTGCATACTTAGATCCTAGGTGTTGTTTGTCTGCTTATGCTTAGAGATCTTTGGCCCTGCCAAGTCACAAAGAATCTAGGCATGCACTTGTGTTAAGCAGTGCTGTCTAATACACCCCAAAATATGTACTCGCCACCTACCATTTAAATTTGGAAATTAGGAGATGGAATTAAAATCTTACGTGGTATCAATATTGTCAATAAATTTGGCCTATTAATCAGTCATTATTTCATTTTTATAAAGTTTCTGGCTTATGCCAGTGACAGTTAAACACGAACTTAGACAAAAAAATGCACTTTTAACAAAAAAAATCATTATTTTTAATGGGTTGAAATAAGGTATTTTTGTGACAACACCATAACTTAGACAAATTTCTTGGAAACCATGGCATAGTAGCAAGGCTGAACAAGTAAAATTTATCTTCTGATCCGATGAAATTATATGCAATTCACTGTATGAGGTTAACTACACTTACAGCAACAATATTCCGTCATTGTCATGTCACGCTTGACATATTTGTGCTGTGCACCTTGTGCAGAAGATTGGTATGGAGTAAAATGATGTAGGATGTTCACTTATGAGTGGCTGTATACTGCAACACAGCAGCAGTATTCAACCTACGATATATATTTTTCCCGTTTACATTAGTGAAATTATAAATTTTTAATTGGTTAAGTCATATTAGTAAACTTTTTCTGTACTCTTTGAGTTGCAAGACATTAATAAGTTTTTTAATCTGATAACATGCTGAATATTAATTAATAGATTTGTTGTGGATGCTGTCTTAAATTGTAAAACTAGTTTGTGTACCGGCCTCCTAGCGTAGTATTAGTAGTAGGCGCCGATCCACGGTGCGAGAGGTCCTGGGTTTGAATCCTGGTTCGGGCATGACTGTTGTGGTGTCCCTTCACCTCACTTCACCCTCATCTGCTCTTAAAACTATGTTAAAGGACCATAAAACACTCGTCCCCCATCTGTACTGATTCAATTTAAGTGGAACTGACTCATTCCTATTTGACCTATAAATATTTGTCTGCGACTATGAAAGTGCTGCTGCATCACATGTGTAGGCATTTTAAATTCTTTGTGTAAAAATGTAAAAATTTTATACAATGGCAGAAATTAGCCGAAGTTTTTTTTGCAGCGAGTGTGAACATATTTTTGATATTTGGTTTTGTCTCCTAATGGGAATGTGTTTCCTGAGCAGGATGGCCCTGTACTGAAGCTGTCTTTTATGTTGAGACAAATGGTGTTAATATGTACAAGCTATACTTTGCATAGAATTAGTGGAATTTTCCAAATGTTACTTGTATGAAATACGTTGTAAGTGGGTAAGTTTCCTGTCTGTGAAAGTTCTGTTTTTAGTGTGTAGTGTATAAGTGTGTAGATTCCGGTGTTGGCTGGTAGCAGCGTAGCTACTAGCAAGTAAGTTGGTCTGTTTTCCACTGGCAGGAGAGCTTGCCTCCCCTGAAATGAACAACTTCTGGGAAAATAGGCATTATTTTGATGCAAAGTATAGAGGTTGTAAACTATGAGGAATCATGTTGTCGGTGACCCGATATAGAATGTGAGGTGGATTCATGAATCCTGCGCAGTCACATTGCGATGGTAAGTCTTACGAATGGAATCTTTTTGTGACAATTGTTGATGTTTTTAACTTGTCAATAATGATCATTGTATGTATGATCAAATCAAGTTCAGTGTTTGCGAGTATTTGTCTATAGTTTTTTTTTTCTTTTTAAGCTTTACTGTGTGATAGATCATATTATTAAATCTCTAAACTAGCATGTAGGTATTATTAAGCTCTGTATAAATTATCAAAGCTGTACCAATATTAATTCACATTTGTACCAGTACCAAAATTATCTTGCAGTATTTTGACAGTTCAAGTCTAAATGAAAATACCACTACTTACTATACTGCCAATTACTGTACAAATCATGTTTATTACTGGTGGTTTTGCTTAAGTCAGTATTATACATATTTCAGATGAATTTATATTGTAGCGTTATTTATTTGTACAGCATAACCCTGTTATAATATTCTCACTTATATTATAACATTTCTTGGTTATAAAGCTGCTTTCGTTTGGTTGGTGTAACTGTTTTATAAAAAGAAATTACCCTCGTGTAGTGTTTTCCCATTTATTGAAGTGTTTCGAGCTCTTTCAGATATGTTAACACAGAGTTCTAATGTAGTATATGACTTTAAACTTTACTTTTTTTCCGTAGTTAGCAAGAACCTATATCAGTTATAAATTACAATAATTATGGGGTTGTCAGAATTGATTATGGAAGTAGACACAATGTGTTGTCAGCGTTATGACAATTGGCACCCAAAGCCAAGACAGTGAAAGTTACATTCTCGTAGACATGATATAACATTTGCGCTGGTGATGACATGTTTAGTGGGAGAAAGGTGTGTGTATGTGGGTGGGTGGATAGCTTTCAGTTGATAAAGTCAATGCTGCAACACGACTTGGAGGGACATGGGAAGAATGGAAGCTGGGCAAATGCAGTGTGAGATAGCACAAGTTATTGGAATGTCTCAAGATGTAATTTCGAAACTCTACCCATTTGCAATTAACTTGACTTCTTTGCATGTGGCAAGAGCAAGGTCATCCAGGAGGAACAATTAAGAAGTATGTTGTCTCTTACTTTACAATTACGTCCAGTCCCCTAATTATTTCGACAAGTGTATGACATTTATAGGAATATAACTTATTACATGGCTGGCATGAGGTGATTATGTATTACATTGAGAGATTGGTCTGGGTTGGGAAAATTTTGAGTTGAAAGCATTCTAATAATAACTGGTTAGAGTTTTCACGAGTCCAAAATTGATTGCAGGCTTTGATGAGCAAACCTTGTCATGTGACCTAGCAAACTTGCCTAACTCCAACAGTTACTTAATATAAAACTGTAAATATGCTTTGTTTAAAATATGGTTGAAGGTTTTAATTTCAGTTATCTTCCTCAGGCCTATGTTCCCTCAAAATATTATGTTTATCATGGACGTGCCTATGTTAATACAGTATTTACTGACAGCTATTTGCACCCATGCTGGCAGCTATTTTACTGTGCTTGCTTAAAATGTGATGAAATAATGCATAATCATTAGGATTCAAGTACAAAAAATTTTTTGGATTTGGGATAGGTAGGAAAGCTTTATATATTGTTCATGGCAGCTTACGTACGTGATCCCCACCAAACATTTAACTGTCTAATTCAGTGGTATTTTCTCAATTTTCTCCCTTAACCAGTTTCAACTTGCTGACTATACATTTCAGGGGATTGCATGTTCTTAGTTTCACACTTCGCTCATTGTAAACACCAACTGAGAAAATAATCTTTGTGGAGTGAGGGGGAACATTGACGGAAAGTCATTGCTGGATGGAAGGAAACCACATGACACTCATGGTATTACACATGCTGGAATGATAGCATCACTCCCTTGTACCTTGCTTTAAACATCTGCCAGCATGACTAATGTTTTCAGCATGTGTAATGCACATGCTGTGCATTTCTCTTTCATCAGCACTTTTGGCTGTTGATACTAAATTGAACTTCACCCCTTTGCCCAGCAGGAATGAACTCTCCAGGCATGCTCAATACAATTTAGTTTTATTCACGTGATCTCATTTGGTGTTTGCTTGGTCTCATTTATTTTGGACTGTTGTTTGTCATATTGTACTTGCATCAGTACATACTGGTAATAAAATGATAGAATTGATAAAAATGTTTGTAAAATATGGGTACAGTGTATTATTGGTGCAGCTCTGATATTTATATGATGAAGTACGTTGCCACGTAGCACTATTTTGTCCTGTAGACTAATGGAACATAATAGCAACATGAAATTAATTTTTTTTGTGATTTGAAAGCTATGAAATTTATCTGCATCGTGATTAATAAACATTAATGTAGTAAATAGACAGCGGAAACTTGTACTGCTGTCAGTTATGTTGCGGATGCGGCTATACTTTATGTCCCCAGCCTGAGTAAATAAAGGACTGGTCTCGCCCAGTTCAGAATAATATCTCCCAACAACCGCGTTATAATGGGCTTGTAGAGTACATACAAATGTAGAGGTTTCAAAGCTATGAATTTTGCGTCATTGGGATTTCAAAGCCACTATTTAGTATTTATATACTGTTACGAATTAAAAATTTTTGTATTGCCAAAGCATCACATATCTAGGTCTCTAGATAATATAGTCATAGGTAGATTGCATTGTTAAAAATTTTGTCCTTTATGCCATTAATGCTTGTTGTGCAATTCTTTCTTTTCATGTGTCCAGATATTGTCTGCAGAGCATGTGTACATAAAATTGTGGATTTGAGATCTTGCTCTATAAACACACATTAATTTTAAAGCTGTTTCGTGATGTATAACAGTAAACGTGACTACCGATTAAATTTAGACATAGTACTGGCACTTTTTGAGACTGGTTCTAGTTTATGTAAAATCCAGTGGTTTCATTTAAGAATGATTCCTAGCAGGGAGATTTTTGTGGTTATTAGTTTTTCCAACTTACTCTGAAAATATGCAAAAAAGTACAAATTCTTGTAATTTGTATGTGTTTGCTGGAATATTTGTATGGTTACTATTGCACTGTACAGGTGTTTTTTCTGGGGACATGTTACTGTAGATGTGTCACTCTGGTGGCAGTACACTAGTGGCATTTGTCCAAAGCTGATTATTAGTGGGGCAATGTTAATCTTAAGAGGTATCTTTTGATTTTATGCATGGGGTATTTTAGAGACTGGCTGCGTTGCACCTTAATTGTTAATCTGTTCCTCTGTAGATTGAAAACAGTGTTTACAATGCCATTTTTCTTGAAGCATGCCCAAGAGTAGAGTGCTTTCTTCATCTAGGTAAGAGTCTTTGGTTTAAAAACAAAACTAAGCATTTAAGCACAGCTTAAATGTCTTACACATCGCCTAAGTTTAGGCACCTGAAATTGTATACCTAACTAGTTAAGTCTCTTCTTAACCTATAAAGTTAATGTACCTTTTATAAAGAAAATGGAGGCTACCAAGGAATTTAAAAATGTAGTATTCGTGAATTGTTTTTAAAGAAACAGAATAATTTTTATACAGGTTATATTTTTGGGCACTTCTCTGTAAAAAGAGCAAACGAGGTGTGCACAATATTAATTGGTATAAAAATGATAAGTGTGAGGTAAAAGCTATGACTGCATATATATCATCTCTCGTTTTTCGTAACTAATCACTCTTTAACTTCATCAAGTTCTTATACAAATAGGCCTAGTTGAACTTTACAATATTGGTAAACAAGATTTTTTTTGTCTCTTGAGTAATTTGATTGTCTGGTTACTACAAGTTGACTGCACATTTGATATACCAAATGACAAATATGCCCTACTTTAAAATTTAAGCATTGCCTAGCTAACTGAAGCCTAACAAAGTTGTGTTTGCAATGGTGAAACACCCATCACTAGAGAGACTTTTTAAGTGATGGTTGAACTTAGGCACTGCGCTGAGATCTAGTTAGGATATGTTGGTGAAACCAGCCATCAGACTCAAAGCTTGTTTCAAGGCCTCCTTCATTGTGACAGTGCTGTGCATTTCCTAAGCTTTGGCATTTTTTCAAGCTCTGTGAGCATCCTGCTAGCATTTATTTGTTGAATACGTACAGTGAAAGTATCATGGTCTCGCAGTTTATCATTCTGTTCACAAGCGTAACTGAAATGGCTGTAATTTGGTTGTCTGTTGAATGACACAGTGGCTTCCAATATGGATGGTGGCAAGTTGTTAGAACTCAGACAGGAGTTCAGTTGTAGCAGGCCTAGTTTAGGGACACTAATGGTATATGTACTTTGCCAAATTTCCAAGAGAGTGAGGAACGCATATTGATGATCACCATTCACAATGCTTGACCACTATTAACTTTTCATAGATACTACGTTATATGAGTATGTTTTATAGGTAGTAAATAGTAATATATTGACCATGTTTAGACATTCTCTTTTTAGTTGGCATATTTGTGACATCTGATTCAATATACAGATTTTCTGGTATTTGATTGTCTTGCGTGTTTATCCCATTTATATCCAAGAGCTCTGAAACCTTTCCAGCATTGTTGAGTCAGTTTTTTTTTTTTTTTTTATCAGTTTGGTGGAGAAATAAAATAATGATATTGGCAGCTTTTGCTAATATGACTGCATCATCATAGCCTCTAAATGTATGTTTTTAGAATTGTATGTATGTCTTATCGAAAGTACTAAGCACATCATGACTTTAAAACCATCTATTGGAAATAGCCAAAGAGATTTTCCTTGTACAACTTTTTTGACTTTCTGAACCACAAATGTCATGATTTCTGAGATGATCTGTATACATGTGAAGCAGTTCAAATGTAGCTTGAAGTAATGAACACGTACGCTACTGAATTTTCTACACTGAAGACTATGTACTGTAGCTACAGCAAAGGGTATCCTTAAGGTAGCTCTTAGCTGAGGGTTCTGTAGTTAGCGCTGAAAAATAATGAATTCTTCCCCGTCCATGTTTTTAGCAGTGCATCAGCCCTGAAACACACAGAATGTAAAGGTGACTATTGATAGAAGATAAATACTGAAATATAATGGAAATTTAATGACAAACATACATACAAAGCACACAGGTAGATATGCATGTGCACTTTCAAACATTTCATGAAGTGCTAATTGTGAGTCAAATGTTTGCAAGCATCACTCCTATTGATTTCTACACAGTGTTTTAATTTGATAAGAATGAACTCAGCCGAAACCTAAACACAGGAAGCAAATATTATGTTAACTCTTACTGGTGAATGTGGAAAGTAATTTAGCTAGGAAACGTGCTTGTAGAACAATTTAAATACAGGTATGTTTAGATAAAATGTGTTTAGTACAAATATGACCCCTGATAACATATGTTCCCAGAGGAAAGAAATTACAATGCAACTTATGTTGGCTAACAGTAGGTATGTGCTTAAGTTATTAAATCATCTATAAAGCACATGTTGTTCTGGCAACAATTTAGAATTAATAGTAGTAGTCTTACTATACAAGGTAAGTAGTTTAAAAAATTTAATTTTGCCCATAGCAAATGACTTGCATATCCTGCATTATAAATGGGACACACTGTTCTGAAATAACACACTGTTAACAGCATTTAAACAGTGTGTGTTAATTAAGCTGATATTATTTGTAATGTAGTACTGTCTCAACAGCTGTATTTTTGTCAGCTAAGCCAGTCACATAAAAAATAACATGTTAAAAATTATGAGGTAGGTACAATTTGTGAGAATTTTGTTTGGTAAAACTTTCATGGCAGCTAGTTGCACACATTTGTTTCAGTGTATTCACAACAGATTTTGTTGAAACAGGATAACAGTGCATTACTAGCATGCACAATAAAAAGTTGTGGAACCAAATATGTAGATTTTGATGAAAAAATTAGCAAAATCATTATTACTTCTGTGCAGTGAAAGAAAAGTTTGTAGGTGTGCTGACTGAGAATCCAAATGTCAAGTGTGCATTTTCAGTTGTATTTATTTTATACTTTGATGCAGTTAACAGACCATAAGTTAAATTTATAAAGTCAGCTCGTTGCAGGTGATGTCCATAAGGCTTTCCGATATCTGAAGAGAACATTGTTTACACAGCCACATCAGCACTTGTATGTTAAAGTTTGTCGACAAGCTAAAGAAAATTATATACAGTGGAATGTCATTGTTACAAACCTTGGTACTACAAAGTTCTCACTATTACTTACTTTCCCCTTGAAATAATATGAGAAATCAAATATTTACTTGAATGCTCAATAAAAAGTTCCCTTATGTCATAAAAGAATGGGAGACCTAGCGCAGTGGTTAAAAGAAGTCATGATGGCGGTGCCAAAGTTTTATTTTGAGACTGTAGATCCTGAAAATATATTTACATAATATTTAAGTTTTCAAACACTTATTAATACAAATCCCATTACAAACTGCAAAAAATGTTGGTCCCTTCAGGTTTGTGTTAGTGGAGTTCCACTGTACAGTATGCTGTTAGTGTATTGTTCGAAGATGTCCTTGTTAAAAATCTTCTGGATTTGTTTTGACCTAATTTTGTAGAAGTTTTGCACAATAAAGTTCACATACGCTAAATCCTTGTAGTTTTTATAGAGGTCTAAAAAATTTAGAATCTTCTAGGAAATACCAGAATTTTCTAGAAGTCTTAGAAAATTTGGTATATTTTAGAAAGTTTTGGATTTTGTCTAGGAAAATTGAAATTTTCCAAATCCAGGTTTTTCTAGAAGAGTGAAGTGAATGTAATTGGATTCTTCTGGGAAATTGTAGGTACATTGTTTTATACCAAATTGTGAAATTTTCTAGGTAGTTCTAGACTGTTCTAGAGTTTAGTGAAAAATTTCAGATTTTTCTAGGGTGTTCCAGAATTTTATATGTAATTTAGTTCTTAGTAGGTTTTCAATCTCCTAGGAAAATTAAAGTAATTTTCTGAAAATTTTGGAACGTTTTACGTTCCAGGATTCTCTAATAAGTTACATGCCACCATAAAAACACAAACACCATCAAACACAATGGTGGCAATGCCTTCTTGGATAACAAAGAAACATTTGTTGTAATGGCTAACAAGTACCAGTGACTAGTGTGAACAAAAAAAAACTCAAAATACTGGCAGAAATTATGCCATGTGCTATGTTACAAAGGCCAGAATACCTATTGATATATAAAATCACAGACAAAACACTAAAGTACAATAGACGTTCAATCTAACGGCATTCCATGGTTGCCGAGAATTGTGTTGCTCGACCCCCAAAATTGAATAATTGAAATTTATATTTACCTTAATAGGCAAACATCTCCTGAATAAATTAAAACCAGATAAGTCAACATCTACCTTCCCACCGTTCTCCAAAAATATATTTTTTTTCTTAATAGTCACTGGCGTAAAATTAACATGTTTTTAAATTGAGATTTCTATTTCATTCAGTAGGCAGGCATCTTCTGAATGGAATAATACCAAATAAGCTAATATTTATCATCCCATTGTACCAAAAATTGTTAACAACTGAGTGGCACATGTTTTACCAAGCAAATTACCAGTACATCTGTATTTGATCACCTATGACATAAAAATTTAATTAAATCAATATCTTATAAGTTAAATAAATATTGTCCCAGGAGCATAAACAACAATCTCATGTCGCTCTTGGGGGGAAAAAAATGTAAATAGCTCCAAATGTAAATCCTTGAGATTGCTTGCAAATTTTTCGAAATATTAAAATGATACCTCAGATGTATGACTTCAACCTCTATTTTGCTGTACAGTGAAATTAAATTGTAGAAAACAACAACAATAACTTGAGCGTGCCTTTTACATTTTAATGAGAGTTAATCAGGAATCGCTAGAAAAAGTGAGGAAAATCGACGAGTCTAGATTGGAATTAATCTTTAGAAAATAGTGATAACACAGTAACATTAAACTGGTTTTGTGTAATCAAAAAGAACATCTACATGATGCAGGAACTAAGTAGTACTGTCTCTTAATGCATGTGTAATTATGATCATATGTGGTACAGTTATTTAAAAAAAAAAATCTAAATTACTGTATTAAGTGTGATACAGATGCTTGTAATTGGTTTGGTATTTGTGCAATAAGAGTAGGGTTATGTGTAACATTTATAGGTTATGTTGCTCATGAGCAGTGAAAAATCATTCAACCCTGACCTTATTTAGAAGTCTTTATCCAACATCCAAGGGTATGAGTGTTAGGGTTTTGTGCTTATGTAACAGCATTTTTTAGGCTACACTGTTGTAGTTTAAGAAACACACACTCGCAATCTGTCTTATATTCACACAATTGTTAAACATTTGCTTTTAACCACTGAGGGAATCCTCAGACAAGGACATCCTTAGGCAGTCGCCGAAAGATGTCCGCAGGCAATCTACGAGAGATGTCCATAGGCAATCAATTTTTTTGGGGGCTTAGCTTAACTCCTTAACTGCGACATTCGACTGTAGCCGAATATACAAAATATTGCTTAACTGTGACATTCGTCTTTAGTCGAACATCAAATTAAATGACTCTGGAAACACTATGCACATGGTTTTTTCGCTTAAAATTAACCAAAAATAATTTATTTACATAAAAACTATTTTTAAAAAATTTTTTTACACTTTCTTGGCATAAATAAAATTTTTATCCCGCAGGGAAAGCGTTAAACATTATCCTGGAGGGAAAGCCATAGGACATCCAAACAGGAGGCACCAGGCTACAGTGAGGCAAAAGAGAGGGACTGGATATGGAGCGCCTATGTATACTATATACAGTACTCACTGACATTGTTGGTACGAGACGTGACTGATTTATAGACTGAATTGATGGTTACGAGGATAGGCGCAAGCGATAATCCCCAGTATCACACTTCGAGATTGTATTATCTCAGGGGATGGGTGTATTGGTCGCGTGCCTAGTGATTGTCTCGTTCCAGGTGTGGTGATGGTTTAGTTTTACTTATCTGACATGAACACAATTATATGATAGGGGCAAATAGCATGAAAACAATATTATCCCTTTTTGCACCATGATTTATTACGTACTAAATAAAGCGTGCCTGAATGAATTTTATGCTACTTCAGTCCAATGTGTGGTGGTGAAAGGAAACCATGCTCGTGCCTACATATTCTGTATGTGTTGAATGCGGGGTTGTGCTGGGTGTTCCTACAGCATTTGAAAATGCAGCTCCCTATAGAGCAGAGAACCGATGGCCGTTGTGATGGACCACGGTTTTGCTCGGGAAGCAGGCGTGGATGATGGATGTATGCTGCTGTTCCCAACTATGCTAACGTATGGTCGAACCTACCCCGAGGTACGCAGTGGTATGGTGATGGTTGGCACAATGACGATAGTGGTACACGCTGATGAATGTGGCTGCACGCAAGAAATGAGATGCAACTTATGTGAACCGTATGCAAAATTATGTAGATGTATGAATGAATGCACAATGTCCCTTTGTTCACTCTACAATTATGGTAATAGCATAGTTGGTGATGAGCACATGGTTTCACAAAACCGACCGTAAAATATTAACTGATACATGAAAATTATACATAATTACGTTACTGAATAATACAAACGTGCCCTGACACGATTAACAATTAAAATCACTGAATAATCTTCATCGATGTGCAGATCACTGTCAATTACAGTCCCTAGCCACGTGGCATGAATAAAGTGCACACGCAGTTTTAAATTAAAGTACCATTTATGGTAATAATGACTAAATGAAGCGGAATGGCATTTGCCGGGAAAATGCTTGGTGAAAATGTGTACAAAAAATGATGATGCGGTGTATTAAATAACTATGGTACCCTACTTCAGTGAAGCAACGATGGAGCATACACAGACAGCGACTTACCTCGCCAGAAGCCTGGGACGAACTGTCCGGAGGAACATGGCCGCTGATGGGTCATGGCCTATCGCACGGGCGTTCACTTCCAACGCCACACACATGACTGTTTTCTACCATTCCAGAAATGGTATTTGAAATTAATTATTACGTTAAATGTAGAAAAATGTCACAAAATGAATCATACATTGCAAAAACAGGTTACATGTTGATTCTGACATTGAATCCCTTAAAATACGTTAATTATGGTTTTAAATGTTATAAATGAGTTGGCCAAAACTCAGAATATTTCCGGGCGGGGGTTTTGAATGTCCGTCGTGATGACTTTGAAAAAAGAAACACTAGACATACATAATCAATGACCCTGTGGAAAAGAATACATGCAAAACGCTAGAACACTAAGTTAATAAAATATTTCATGAGTCTGTGGTCATGCACATGCTTATTCTTATGGATGTATGGCGACGTTATAGGCTTACTGAGCCTGCTGGTCCTTGGCCAACGTCATCACTTATCCACAAAGGATGACCTTTTGTTGGCTGTGGTACTCATCAATAAAATTATTTATATTATACTTAGAAGATTAGAAATAGTATGTAAACACTCTTACGAAAGACAATAAACCTGCACTTTTGTCTTCCCATTTTATGACAAGCAAGTGTAAACTGAATTAAGTAAGTCTGTAAGAATATTGTGATTAAGAAATACCCCTTTAACAAGGAAACTAGGTAAGTTTTTCCCCCACAATATTTTCAACATTTACTGATACAGGTACAGTACTTGTGAAACATTTTCGCTATTTGTTTACATTTGCATTACAAGTAACATCGTTAAAACGTAAACATTGTAACATAACATCAACATACCACCGTTGCTGTATTCCAATACTTGCTGATTCCACAGGAGTTTGGGAGGATTTCTAGCATCATGGTGAAAACAAAAATTGGCATGAGATTCAAAGCATCTGTCTTCTGGAAACTTTATAGACATTCTATTCGTCATGGTGATACACAAGACAGTATTTACTATTTATAAAAATATTACTTGAAAATGTTTTTCTAAAGTAGCCATTGAAAAATAACATTCAAATTATATTAATATTATTCTCGGAGGCATGTTATCAGATAATTCTGTGAAATATAATTATTCTTAAAGAATGTAAACTTTTAAATATGTTAGGAAACTTTGTGTACTAATTACATTTGTGTTCATGAACGAGTTTCTTTTTATTTAAATGTTCATAGCTGCCTTTCGTTCCGAAACTCGCTGATAATTGACGACAAAATAATTACTCATATTAGAACACTCAACCCCTCTAATAGAATGGTGGGTCCGGGAAAATTCTGGTTTTCAATGTGTAAAATGGTGCAATTTAAGCATTTTTTGTACTTGGAGATGTTAAATATTTTACTTGCTTAGTTTTTTTTTTTTTTTTTACTGTTGAAAATTTGTTGTAGTGAAAAGTTTTTCGAGTGCCTAGCCCACGAAAAATTAATTTATATATAAAAAAAACAAGACCATGACACACTGTAATTTACCCAATTTCATCCATAAATGATGTGTAACCAAAATATATTTTGACAACATCCTTATCCTTGCGGTATATAGGTAAATTGTTACAACAGCATTCAGTGCTGTTTGCGATGAAAACTTCATGTAATAATCAAGAATCTGTGTAATACTATAAAATACAACATAAGTGTGGTAAATATTATTTCTCACCAGAAATTCGATTCAAATATAATTTTAATTGTTTTGAAATCTTCACGCTTACTGTGTCCATCACGAAAATTCTATGACTTTAATTACCAAAAAATCTGATTTTAATCTCCAAGGAAAGAATGTTACATGCACACTTCATATTTCTATTAAGCTTATTTAGCTCGTATTATTCAGTAGTACGCAATGATGTGTGTTAAGCGAGCTAGCCTATTTGTTGTATTGTGATCACTTTAAAATGTTGCTTCTCAGCAAGTCGCTTACAGTAAAAATATTTTCGTGAACTTTGTAGTAAAAGCAATTCTGCTATCCCGCATGTCACTTCCCCGACCCCGGCACCCTTGTAATCTCAGACACCAGGACTTAGGTGCAGACAGTATATAACCAACACTGAATTAAACAGAAAATTAATGGCATATCCCTTCTTGATAGGCGTATAAAATTAAAGCTAGAGGTACAATGTCATCACAGCTATCCACCTCTCGTCTGTCCCGTCTGTTTTCATGTAAACAACAGCCTATCACCAGCTTCCAAAAATGTTATCCACCTTATCAAAACCTTAGAAAACTAACTTTTAACAACAGACGAAATCACAGCCTTATGAAGTTGCCTTTCAATACACTTAGAAGAGCTGTGAAGTTTGTTTATAAAGTTGTTTTGACTTAGAATTTTCTTATTTTTTCTTAGCGACTTAATTGGTTTAAACAACTTTCAGTTATCAGAATGTTTTATGCTTGGCTACTTAAGGGAACGTTATTTCCTCTGCATGAAGCGATTTTGATCTGCATTTAGCATGTAGGTCTTTAGCGATGGTAAGGGAGTCACACGAGGAGAGTAAAGTCAGAGTTCCATATGTGGCAAGCTGCTGGACATCGCGTCAGTGTCTTCACGAGGAGGCGCAACTCACATCACGCCAAAAAGAACAATTTGTTGATTTACCCGTTTATGCTATACCATTAAGGTATTTTAAATTAACGAGCTGATCAATTTTCAGATTTGTTCCACCAAATTGCAATCACTGGAATTTGCGGTGCTCTGGTTTGTCCAGTACATGAAAGTCTCCAAATACATAAGTTAATTCCAGAGGGGTGTCGCAGATCACGTCTGGTATGTTCCTTGTTAATTAAGAAAGAAAAACAATTTTCCGGGTCGAGGTTCGGGATGCACAGCCTAAAACGTGCGCTTCCTGCGAGCAACGACGCGACCCTGCTCCTAAAACCTGACAGCCAATCCCCGAGCTGTATTGTCACGATAGTCAGGCCTCCTCACAACGAACCATCAGCCATTTCGACCACTATGCCATTTATTTTTCCTTATTTTTAATTTTTTCTCTCAAATATCAAAACATTTTACTATTATTATACACAAGTTATGAACAATTACACACACATTTACATAAACCCTGAAATATTTATTGTTGACGTGAATATTTAACTTAATTTACAAAATTGCCCCTGATTGGCAGCTCTCTACTCTTCCCTTTCTTGGGTGGTCGTAGGCCAGCGCCACTTGGGGCGGCTTCTCCCTCCCTCTCTTGCAGAGCAAGACAAATGTGCTCATTATTCCTTTCCGAACAACTCTGGTGGCACAGCCCCGCAACACAAAAGATAGGGTTGACTTCATTGTCCAAAGTTCCCATGGTGCGATATGTCCCTGTTCGAATGTTGGAGAGGGAGGGGTTGTGGGGTAGACCCCCGCCAATGCATACTATACAAACTTCCTTCCCATGCCAGCCACAAACCTACTTTTCTTACAACAACTTATTTTTAAGTGAAATGTATGCATTACATTAATATAACTGTTAACTACTCTTTACAACCAGCTATACACTAAATGCCGTTTACACTACTTTACATAAAATATGGTACACTCTACAACATGCTGACTAGATGAATGCTATGAATCTACATAACTATTTTTGCATAGCTCCATACTTTTTTTTCTCTTGACGCATTGGCATCTCATACATGAAACAATTTTTTAAGTCCTCTTACTCATTTTGTGTAAATTACTTTGACGCTACACATGTAAAATGAAGTCCCCACGCAAACTCATAAATGCACAGCCATATCCGCTAGACCTAGAGACATGAAATGTTGAAGGGGGTTTTTCCCTTACACTATAGGCGCTCACTAAGAAGGGTTAATTTTCGAAATTCTAAAATTAAGGGGGTGAAAGGTGATAAAATGTGTTTTCAATGACTCCTCAATAGCGTCTAAACCAGTTCAAATGTCAGGGTTCTTTTCATTTCAGAATAAAGCTTACAAAAATGTATGTTGTCGAACATTTTTGATTTTTCGAGATTCAAAAATTGAAGTGGTGAAAAGCTGCAAAATGTATTTGTAATAAATCTCGATAACGTTTAATCCCGTAGTAATATTAAATTGACTGTTGTTTCAAAATCAAACCTACGCAGTTCCCTAAAAAGCAGTTTCACGACTTTTGGAAATTCATCCTCTAACGGGCATTAAAAAAAATCAAATAAGGTTTCAATTAAGGGGAGAGTTCATACCAATTTTTAATTGCTTTAGTAATTTTTATATTTGTACGAGATATGGTTTTTCTATAGTGACTGTTTTTTAAAGTAATAAAGTTTTCTAGCTTTCATTGTTTTTGTATAGTGGTATATGTCAAATCCCAAATTTGCACAAAATGATTTTATATAAGAAATGAAAACTGACTTAAATAAATTAATTAATTCTCACTGATGATTAGTGTCACGGGCTACGTAAAGACATGTATAGAAGCCCTGCATTAAATTATTTTGTATTTTTTAAAAATTGCAGAAAAACTGCAGTTTTTATTTTAAATTCAGCAATTTTTTTTAAACTATAAAAATATTCATTGCAGCTTTTTTTTTATAAATATCTTGACATAACCTGTGACATTTTTCTTTTGTGTGAATTATTTCATTTCTCTCAGCCATATGGTTTTTGTTTATTGCATAAAACCATTTTATGCAAATTGTGGGCTTTGACCTGCCTCTAAACAAAAACTATGAAATCTTAAACATTTGCATTACTGTAAAAAAAAAAAATAGCCACGATGTATGTCTATAAATAAAATTGTATATCGTAAAAATATAAAAATTATGAAAACAATTAAAATTATACGAGTATCATCCTCCCTCCACCCCCCTAATCTTCTGAGATATCAAGATGATTACTGAATAGGAATTAAACTTACGTAAATATGCTATTTCCTAATTTTTTAAAATTCGACAGTCTACGGTTCGGAAAGATTTAAAATGTTACAGAAATCCCGAAAAACGGATTATGGCAACAGAGAAATAATCTAAAATTTCTTACTTTTTGTCTTCCTGCTGATATGTACACCTCTTTGGACATGGACCTGTACATACACATTGGCTTTTTAACATTTCTGACGACATATCTTGGCGTAGTAGTTTGAGACACCAGTAGGAGGTTTAGGATTCGAATCCAGTGTAAGGAACAGTGACGGGGAACTGCTATGCTATTTCATACGCCCATATTATTGGTAACTGGCAGAAGAATTAGGTAATTTTCTATTGAAGTGTACAACATTGTTCTTGCTCTTAACAGCTAAGGTTTTGAGAAACGGTGAGACGTGACATGGGATGCACATGAGCAGCATCTGGAATGAAGGGTTAGGAATATGGGAGATCTCTGAGAAAATGGACTGAACTGCGGCATCGTAAGGCACAGTTATCAAATGTGAAAATCCAGTTGACTGCGGGAAATCTAACCCAGATTACAATAATGTTGATAATTTTATAAGAATAGTGGGTGAACAGAGCAGCATTTACTTATTTAGCAAAAAGAGATGTCTGTTTAAGGAAAGCTAGGTTTTCGAAGATATATAAAATTTCTTCCCTCTTCAGAGACTGTAATGTTTTGTATTGAGCGGTCCTCGTCTTGAAACCCTAATGGTGTTAGGAGGAATAGGAGTTTTAATTCTGGTACTTGTTTTTCTTTCTTAGCTGAGCAGTGATAGTTCTTGTCGCCAGTGCTAGGCCTTCCCCATTCGATTTCGGACCTGTCACTCCACTGGCCATGGAGGGGTAGGCCTGGGGAAGGAGGGGAGTGTCTGGTTCCGACGGCCGGCGGTAGGGGCGCTCTTTGTCTGCGAGTCGAGTTGAGAGGGGCGTTGGAGGCCGATACTCACTCTTCGGTCGGGTGTGAAGGTGCCCGCATCAAAGTTTGGTAGTCTGTTGATTTCTTCGGTAGGCCCGTATGTGCGATAGAGGAATGTGTTGACGTCGTGATGGGAGCTGAGTATACTTCTTTGTTTGCCGAGTGTGCGTGAGTACAAAGAAGTGACCCGAACTTTATTTGGTAAAATTAATGTCCGTGGGAAAGGCAAGTTCGATTAAACTACCGTCAGCTGTAGTCGACGTCACAAAGTACATTCCCAGTGTGGATCACAGTACTCCTGGGTGTTGTCAGAGACTTCAAGGAAGGTCCGCTCATTTATGACGAACACACGTTTTGTGGGTTCTGGAAAAGGGAATGCTGCTTGCGATATAGGAGAGTTCAAGATGGATCGGCCAGTTTCAGATTGGTCAGGGGAAGGAGTACAGTCAAATGCCCATACTTGGGACAGTTTTTGACTTCAAACAAAAATAAAGCAATAAATAGAACTTTAAAGCACAAAAGGTGTATGTCTTGGTTCTGAAGGGCCTTAGGATGTTTCAATATAATTAAACTTTTTTTTTTTAATTAGCCTTCCGTCTCTCCCCACAAGGGATAAACAGTGTTGTCCCAAGTTAGGTACCCCTACCTCTAACTTGGGACAAAATGTTATTCACACAGTTTTCCATGCTAGGAAGGGTGTAATGTTACTTGGGACAATATAATTTGTTTTTAAAAGGAACAATTTACACAGGCTATAAATAACATTATGAAATTTATACTAACTTATTTATACACCCAAAATTAGTCTAGTCATAAAAACAAAAATTATTTAATTATGGTTTTCTTTTCAGTCTTTTTGATACAAGTAACTCTGCATGAAAATGCATTTCAAAAAAGAAACTTGAATCGTTCTCTACATTCGCTCTGAGGCTTGATCACTTTTTTAATCCTGTGGCATGGAGCACCATCTTCAATATCCTCTACAGTTGGGAAAACAAAGACGTCTTTTGAACCTAAATAGTTTCTCATGTAGCTTGCTCCATAGCTAGAGTTTATCTTGTCTACAATTTTGCCGATGAACACTTTCTTACACTCATTATTTTTCCCTCTGTCATAAGTAACTTCAACAACAACAAAATCGTTTTCTTTGATGGAGGTCGCTGCTTGCAGTTCACAAGTGTCATCTGTCTCTGTTTAACATCTTCATAAACCATCTTCTGTTCACTCAATGTTTCCCTGTCTAGCATTTCTTGTATGTCATCATCAGACAGTGTCGAGAAATTTTCTTCACCAACAGATGAGTTGCTATCTTGTAGAGAAATCTCGCAATCACTTTCTTCTGAAGTGTAATTTTTCTGCATTGTTTTCATTTTCTTGGCTGATGGTTTCTTTACATTTCGACATAAACTCGTATTTTTTTTCCACTTGTAACTTTCCTTTCTCATTGTTGTTCATATGCGGCTTAGTGGTTTGTTTTTTCTTTGACTGTGAAAGCTTCTGCAGTTCATCAAGAACATCTTGTTCAGCCAAGCTTTTCCCTGCATTTACTATTATCTTCTTCTTTCTTTGCTTTACACCGGTTTCTTTTTCACGAGATTGTTGTAAGAATTCCTCAAATGAAGACTTCAATGTCACTGCTGCAGATGCTACATCATTTTCAATTGCAAGTGATGTTTTTGGCAAGCTGTCAAGAACCTTTTGCTTGTCCACAGGGGAAATGCCACTCTTCATAAATCCAGATTTCAAATTCGTAGAAACATTATCACAGATGCAATCCAAAGTCTTTTTTTTTTTAAAGCCTAGGGAACTTATCTTTCCTTTTGACCCCTTGTTTTTCATTTTCCAGACAGTCAACTGCTTCCACCATGCCGTTTTAAGAGGGCTAAAAAAAGTCAAGTCTAACGTTTGGCACATGTGTGTGTTGTTGGGTGGCAGCAGAATGAAATGAATATTGTTATCAACACACAATTTCAGGATGTTCGCGGAAATATGACTTGCTAAATTATCGCCTATGACAGCTTTCGGGCTATCGCCTAACCGCCTGAGTTAAGGTAGAACAATTGTTAGGAACCAATCCTCAAATATGTTGCCCTCGAACCAGCCTGATTTGCTTAAATAATATCTTGTGCCAGGAGGTCCACCTTCAGCCCATGTGTCATATAAGTTCTCGGCCTTGTACACAACATAGGGTGGAAGTACTACACTGGCTGAACCAGAAAACATTACAGAAAAAGTTGACGTGGTGAAATAAATTATTCGTTCTGGATGTTTACATGTTCTTCTAACAATCACTTTAGCCTGCCCAGGATTGTCCTGCATACTCGTTTCATCGTAGTTCAGTATAGCTTCTGCTGGAACACCTTTTAGGGAAACAGATAATTCTTCTAAGTATGCCTCTATAACTTCGGGAGTAACTACATCTCTGGATCTCTTAATGTTAGTACACATTCTATATTTCAATTGCATACGCTGCCTGACAAGAAAACAGCGAATCCACCTTTTTCCTGGCAAATTATGTTTGAAACGACATTCGACCACGCCCTTCTTGTCAAGTTATTTTGTGATGATACATCTGATGTCAAAAGCTGTAAGAGGAAATCCCCACTCCCCTGCCAAAGCCAAGTACTCTGTGATCTGCTTTTCTTCTGTGTCACGAAAAAGAGGAGGGTGACCATATGGTGGTTGTTGTACATTTTTCACTTTGCGTTGTAAGGATGACTTGGGGACACCAAATTTTTGTTCTGCTTTTCTATAACTCATACCATCATGAACAGCTTTAGCAGCATGTTCAAGAGTGTCTTGATTGAAAGTATGATAACCTTTTTTTTTAACAAAGGTGGCCATATTTCATCAATTTTCCATCAAAAATGTGAAACCAACAAAACACAGTAACTTAACCCCAAAACAAAAAATACTTTTATTAGTAACCTAACTTGGGACACTGTCCCAACATTCGAGAGAGAGCGTCCGCCACCGGATTTGCCTTTCCACTTATGTGATGGATCATAAAACGAAATTGATTTAATTGTACGACACCATCTTCCCAACTTCCCTAACTGCTGGGGATGTCCCAATATCCAGGACAAGGCTTGATTGTCCGTAAATAAATTAAATTCCCTTCCTTCAAAGAACCCCCTAAAGCATTCCATGCCATACAGGCAGGCCAAACACTCCTTTTCATAGGCACTAAGCCTCCTTTCCGTCTCGCTTAAAACTCTGTTGGAATAAGCGATGGGGTGGAACGGTTCTTTCCCGCCTAGGTCCTGACTCAAGACAGCCCCCAGAGCGATTGCTGAAGCATCTACATGAAGATTGAAAGGCTTGTAAAAATCTGGCAAACACAGCACAGATTCTTCACACAGCAACTGCTTCAAAACTTTAAAGGCCCATTGCTGTTCCTGCCCCCATTCAAAAGCGACACCTTATCATTTTAGTCTATTTAACGACTCTGCAATCTTGGACAATCCTGTTATGAACCTCGCATAATATCCTACCATTCCCATGAATTTTTGAACACCTTTCATCGAAGTAGGTCGTGGAAATTCCGCAATAGGTTTTACCTTCTCCGGGTTCACTCTCATCTTACCTCCCTTCACCACATAGCCTAGAAAGTTTACTGCCTCTTTTCCCATTTCTACCTTCTTAGGGTTGACGGTTAAACGTGTCGTTCTCAAGGCCTCTAACACTGTCCGAATGTGCTGCATATGCTCTACCCAGTTCTCACTATAAATAATGACGTCAACACAGTGAAAAACATACTTAAATTTAAAATCTTTCAAAACCTGGTCGAGAACTCTGCTCAAGGCTTGACTCCCAAAATTACTTCCCATTGGTATTCTCGTAAACTCGTTTTGTGCCCATGGTGTACTAAAGGTAGTGTATTTCCTACATTCGTCATGAATCTGAATCTGGTAAAAACTACTATTCAGAAATAAGATAGTAAAAAATTTTGCACACCCTAAAATGCTGTAAATCGCCTTCTACTGTAGATAACTGGAAAGGGTTCACCGGTACACTCTTATTTAAATTAGCATGATTCACTACTAACACAAAATCTTGCCCTCCTGGCTTGCTAACTAAAAATCCCGGCGAGAAAATTCTGAAGTGGAAGGGATTATTACCCCTGTCTTCAACAACTTTTCAATTTTGTTCCGAAAATGTTCCAATTTAATTGGCGAGCATTGGAACAGTCGGCTCCGAAAAGGAGCACATCACATTCTCTACTCTCTCCTTCGTTCGTGATTGCAAAAATTTTCTCCTTCTTCCTAAATCCCATTTTAACCCGTACCTTAGGATTAAAACCAAAAGACAACCAACCTTTTTGAAAATCCACAATTGCCTGCACCGACCCCAAAAAATCCAAACCTAATATCGCATTTATGCGTAACCCTCTTGAGACTATGAAACCAAAATTCCATTAAAAACCCGCAATCTTGCAGTGTAACACTACAGTGCCTTCGCGCCTCATTTCCGACCCATCGGCCGTAACTAAATTAGGTGTAGCGCGCACGTTTAATTAGCCCTTTAAATCGACGTCATGTTTAACGAGTCGTTCCCAGAACTTCCAACTTATCAAGCTCTTGGCAGCCCCGGAATCCACTAACGCTCCTTCGATACCATACAATCTCCCTTATGCCGCCACCCGACCAACACTACGTTACTCTTGAGGGCCTCTTGGCTCGGGCGCGAAATCATGTGTATCGCGGCTACAAGGTCGCGCCTCCCTTTCGCCCACCTCCATTTCACGGACACTGTCCTTTCATATGTCCTACCTCGTTACACTTAAAGCAACTGCGTTCCTTTATGTCAACTTTGGCTTTTTTGCAATATGCTACCCAATGACCTCTACCCCCGCAATTCGCGCATCGTGCCGTCCTACTTCTTTCCCACGTCATCTAAACTGGCTTTATCCTTTCCTCATGCTCACGAGTGTCATTCGGCATCACATGGGCCCTACCCTGTCCTCTATTCCCTTCCAAACCCTGATGTTTCAAGGAAAATTCCTTATAATATTCTCGTCGGGTCACCCCTCGACCCTAAACATCGATTTCCTCAGCTTGATCAAGGTCGTCGGATACGAGCACAAGTTACATTCCGCTCTAAGGGCCGGAGAAATAATTTCCATGATCAAAGTGATCAACTCCCTTTCTTCTCTCGAGTCTCCTAGGGCCCGACTATAGTCCATTATTGATTCCACCAACGATATAAAGGGTTCTTTAGGTTTTTGAAAATGTTCCACATAACATTTAATTCACCTAAACCTAACACCTACGGGACAAACACGTTCGACAACCCCTTTTCGTAAATGTTTGGCACTACATGTGTCGTCATTTGACAAGACTTCCGCTAGAATTTGCGACAAATGCCCCATACACTTCGCCGCCAAACCTGTTAACAAACTCTATTCGGAAACCTGATTCAAGTCTGTTATTCTAGATAATTTAATCAAAACTCTAGAATAGGTTCTACCTCCCAGGAATCCACGCAAGGTATAGTTTTAGTTAAATCTCTAGTCCATCTTTCATTTTGTTCTTTTACATAACCCTTATGTTCCAATGCAATGTCTTTTCGCCTCTCTTCCTCTTCCTTAAACCAAGTAATCGCTCTTTGGCGCAACTCAACAGCTGTTTCGTCTTCAGTTACTACAAGACCCTTTTCATTTAAATACAGGATCAAATCGGCCCGCCCCAGACGGTACAAAAAGTCCGACAGTGCAGACATGCCTCTTTGAGAAATTGTCACTGTATCTTGGTTCAAAACGCCCTAGCCCCACTACACACAAGTAGGAAAAAAAATAATACTAGCGCAAAACATAACAAACATTCCCTTGCTCAAGAATGTAAAACTCATATATATCAAAACAACCCACTTGCCGCAGAAGAAAGAGTGGCGCTGTTAAATTGAGCCGAACATTATCCAATTTACTCATCTAGGCTTAAGACTTTCATTACAACACTCCCTTAAGATTATGCCAAAACCACAACTCGTATAAACCCAGAGCAAGAAACTAGAAATCAGCTAATATATGCTTATAGCTATTAGTGATAACAGGTTGTTTTATACCATTCTTGAGCAAAGAAAATCCAGTAAATTTTAAGAATGTTCTATTCACAAACTAAATAAATTTTACGTGCCCTTTACAGTTCATGAATTACGACGCAAAATCACCAAAACATGTCTCTCTCAAAGGCCATTTTCCTTTTGCCTTCTAACTACGCAATAAATGACGCACACGTTCACTCTACTATACTTCATTCAAAAGCGTGCTTCTCGCAATGCCTCGTTAATCCACTACAGTCAAGTGGCCATACTTGGGACATATTCCTAACTTGGGAAAATTTGGAAGTTTTTTTGTCAGATTGGCTTACCTGATAGCATAATATCAGTCTGTAACAAAATGGTGTAATATTTAGTAGGGATGTGTAGCTGTCCCATATGGTGTGCTGAAAAAAAATTTTTTGTATACTCTTTTTGTCATGTGGTAGGTGCTGTGTAAATAGTTAAGTGTATATAATGACAGGCAATGACGGTTACAATAGTTGGCAGGACTGACTAGACAGACAGCCTGCAAGATGGCTGGTGTTGTGTAGGTTGCGCGATCGGTATTCGGTACGGTAACTCGCGAGTCCAGACGAACGTACGAGTACGGGCGGTAATTCAGACAGTCATGTAGAGCACCCGTGGGGTACTTGACGCCTTCGACAAATGTCGGGCTTGGAACAGATAAGAACGTAACAGTGGCTACAAGGTTTCCGACTCGGGCGTGCGCGCGCGAAACGTAAACAAGCAATCGCGATGGCGATGTTTCCCGCTTTCGGCGAGTTCATTCCAGGGCGAGACGTATGGCAAACGTACTCGGAACGACTCCAGTACTATTTCGTGGCCAACAAAATCAAAGATAATGAGGAAAAACGGGCGATATTTTTTACGATATGCGGGGCCGAGTTGTACGACTTGGTGACTTCGTTGGTGGCTCTGAAATCCACAACCGAAGTGGCACTCGCTTATATTTTGGCTACACTCACACGGCATTTCAAGCCCAAGCATAGCGAGATAGTGGAGTCTTTTAAATTCCACAACAGGAACCAACACGAAGGCGAATCCATAGCGGAATATGTGGCAGACCTGCAGCGACTCAGCATCCACTGCAATTTTATCGATCTCGACAGGATGTTGCGCGACAGGGTCGTGTGTGGCATTCGCGACACAACCCTCCAGCATATGCTTCTAACGAAGGATATGTTGACGTTCAAGGACGCAGTGGAGTTGGCACGGGTAGCAGAAGCAACAGGCCGCAATGTAAACGACCTGCAAACACAGATGGGGCCATCGTCTGGGGCAGTCCTGAAGGTAGGGCACACCAAGTACCCAAGTACAGCAAAAAGGATCACCCCAATGTTAAGCGTATTCAGACTAGGGACGACTATACTCAGAGTGAGGTTAGACCCCACCAACTTGTCACAGAGGACAGGCCAGGGTGTTGGCGGTGCAACGGGGACCACAGCCCAACCAAATGTCGTCATGTGCAGACAGTATGCAACTTTTGCGGCAAGATAAGACATCTGGAAAGGGCATGTATAACTAAAAACAAACAAGGTAAACTAGAGAAAGGAAGGGGGAGAGCACAGAAGGAGAATGACAGTGCCTGGAAACAGAACAGCAGAAAGGGTGGAAACTACAATTTAATGAATCATTCCGACTCTGAAGAAGGGGACGACTCAACAGTATACAGTATGTTTCAGATGAAGGCTGTGAAATGTAAGAGTGAACCACCTATTGTCCTAGAAGTCTGGTTAGATGGGCATAAACACCCCATGAAGATAGATACAGGTGCGAGCTTCTCAATCATTAGCTATGAGACCTACAAGGAACTATGGCCAGATTTACCAGTGCTAGTAGATGCAAACCTCGTACTACACACTTGGTCCCAGGAAAGATTGGGAATCAGGGGGACTTTGGAAGTACTGGTCCAGACGAAAACAAGCCAAAGCAAACTACCAATTTTAGTGGCAGATGGTAAGGGACCGAGTTTGGTGGGTAGAAATTGGCTTCAACTGTTAGGTATCAAAGTGGAAGGAATTTGCCACCTAACCCAAGAACTACCTCGGGCTGTGCAGCAACATGAACAGGTGTTCAACAGTGTGGAACTTGGAAAGTATGTGGGTCCCTCAGTGACTGTAGAACTGGAAGCAGACGCCAAACCAATTTTCAGGAAGAGTCGTGGGGTGCCATTTGCATTACAGGTCTCTGTAAGTGCAGAAATTTATAGGCTAGTCGACCAAGGTGTCTATGAACCGGTGGAATTTTCAGCTTGGGCAACCCCAATTGTGGCCATCAGGAAGGCTAATGGTGCAATACGGCTCTGTGGTGACTACAAAGTGACTGTTAACAGAGTTTGCAAAAACAACGTCTACTCCTTACCAACAACGAAGGAAGCCTTCGCTAGCCTGGCAGGGGGGAAAGTTTTTACAAAACTGGACTTAGCAGATGCCTACTTGCAGGTGTTGGTGGATGATGAGGCAGCGGGAATTCTGACAGTGAATACGATGAAAGGCCTATTTCGAGTGTGGCGTCTACCATTTGGGTTAAGCGGCTGCCCAGCTATCTTCCAGCGGCTTATGGAAACATTACTTGCGGCGATCCCAGGTATTGTGGTTTTACTGGACGACATTTTGGTCACTGGGAAAGATACACAGGAGCATTGGAGTAGGGTACACAAGGTATTGGCCAGAATAAATAAAGGAAGGTTGCGGCTCAAGAAGGCAAAGTGCGTTTTCGCAGCTGAATATGTAATATTCTTGGGGTACAGAATTGATAGGGCCGGAGTCCACCCTACAGACGCAAAAGTGGAAGCGATCCAGAAAGCACCGATTCCGAGGAGTAAGAATGAACTGCAGGCATTTCTGGGTCTGTTGAACTTCTACGAGAGGTTTCTGGCAAACAAAGCGGAAGTCTTGGAACCGTTACATCGGCTGCTAGACAAGGGGGGAGAGTGGGATTGGACACAGACACATTCTGCTGCATTTCGTAAGGCAAAATAACTCTTACAGTCCAAGCAAGTGCTTGCGCACTATGATCTGAATAAACCTGTTATGTTAACGTGCGATGCATCTGAATATGGGGTAGGTGCAGTATTAGGACACACTAGAGAGGATGGCAGTGAAGCTCCTGTGGCTTTCGGATCGTGCACCCTTCAAAAACACGAGCGGAATTACTCTCAGCTAGACAAGGAAGCACTAGCAGTTATGTTTGGTGTAACCAAATTTAGACAATATGTAACAGCCCGACCTTTTGTGATCGTAACTGACCACAAGCCATTGCTACGATTACTCGATCCCAAGAGGTAAACACAAGACATCCTATCTCCACGCCTATTGCGATGGAGCCTGTGACTCTCGATGTTTGAGTATCAAATTGTTTACAAGCCGGGAGCCAAGATCAGTCATGCAGATGCGCTCAGCAGACTGCTCCTATCAACAGAGAATGTACAGGTACCGACAGCGGGTGATGTGCTCATGATCGAATATATGCCCAACCTGCCAACTGACGCAGGTACGCTAGCCCAGCTGACATTGTCTGACCCGATTCTGTGCCAAGTACAACAACACACGTACCAGGGATGGCAGGAAGACATGAAGGGCCTGGAGGAATTACAACCATACTGGGACAGAAGAGAAGAATTATCCCTACACAAAGGCTGCATACTGTGGGGCAACAGAGTGGTCATTCCCGAAGCACGGAGGAAGGAACTATTGGAAATGCTGCATG
>PNEQ01130126.1:73821-91285 GCA_003012365.1 Medauroidea extradentata | reverse complement strand
TGCATAAATGTGATAAGGAATTTGAATACATCATGTTATTTTATGGTGATGACATAGATGGAGATCGGCTGTTGTTACACAAGGATATGATGTTAGACATTGCTAAATCGAAACAGTATCAGATTATTGATTTCCAGAGTGTTTTAGATCTACTAAGAAAGGAAGAATTTCTTCATGACATGTTGCCAGAGCTTGTAAATTTCGTGAGAATAGTTCTTACAATACCAGTGTCCACCTGTACAGTCGAACGCTCTTTTTCATCGTTGCGTCGATTGAAGTCCTACACTAGATCCACTATGGGGCAACAGCGGTTGAATAGTGTTTCTATTCTTCATTTTTACAGGGAAGAAGCTCTATCTTTAGATCTAGACGAAATAGCTAACGAGTTCATCTCAAGAAATGAAATACGCCGTAAGACATTTGCATTTGCCACTAAGTGAGGGAGGACATCATTAATAACAAGGTAAAGTTGCTGGCCTTAAGGTAGAACACGAGACTATCTTCTGTTGTTGTGAAAGTAGTATGATGTGATATACACTTTAAACTGTGCATTTGCTTGTTCTTCAGTTCAATTATATCTTCTCGTAAAATACTTATTGTGAAAACTCTAGAAACTTTGTCTGAAGTTCAGTTTGATGGTGACTTTTATTAGAGACTGTACAAATTGTTATTGACTACACTTGGAAACAGTATTGCTAAGTTAGTAAAAATAAATTAATAACTGCATTTTTCTGTAGATACTATAAATTAAGATAATTTTTATTAATTAGTATGTAAAACAAGAGTTTATTTCACAATAATATTTATGTCAGTGCATATTTGGATTTAAGTTGGATTTTGAAAGTACCCGTATTTTTTCATCTACATTAACCAATTTTGAGCACCCCCAATAATTTTTACAAGTCGGCGCCTCTGATCTGATACATTTCTAATGGGCTACTCTCGAATTTGTGCAGACGCAGTGAAGTACAGCTTACCTTGCAACACACACACACTACACCAGTGATATGCCCTAACACAAAAATAAAATCCTTGACATTTTACGGCGGAAAATCCACAACCACCTTGAATTGATTAAATTTGGTATAACTACTGTTTTTTATTTATTTTATACAGCCTATTTGGACATTGTAAAATTAGCGACGTTTTAAGCTAGCTTGAATACTTTCATTAAATTGGCTTCTGGTATTACAGAAAGGACATTTACTACATTTAATGTCTGCAATCACACCACCAAATCAATGAAAGGATTTCATTAAAGGTGTATTCAAATTGTCCCATGTGAACTGTTCTACGCTTTATCGTAGCCATACGTAAAAATTTTATTGGAAATTAAGATTGTAACACAACATTTAAAATTTCGAAGTGGCAATATATAGTTTCCAACTTAACTATGCACAGGGACCCATAATTCTCGCGATAAGATTATTGCAGCAGCTTGTTTGAAGTCCTTGTGTGCGCACAACCAGTCAGTCATAGTAAGTTATGTCTTGTGGCTCTACCTGAAGATCACAGACGTGTGTAGCAATATTCTGATTGGCACATTCATATGAGAGTCGTATCTGCGGAAAGGTACGCTTAAACTATGAGGTAGAGGTACAGATATGCACGAAAGTCACCGAAACAAGTTTGTACAGAAATCCTTGAGCGAAAATTGGGTTTCCTTAACAGAGATGACGGTTTATCGCGGAAAAACTTGACTGTTTGCTCGATTTCAACGTACGTTCAGTTTATGAAAACATGACTGGCTTTCGCTTGTACACGGAGCTGTTATCCTATTTGACTGAGCCAATAAGAATACCGATATTGCAATATGTTATGCCTATTATTGTTCTGCAGACATCTACGTCGTGTCAGAAGTATATCATAGAGTCATACATGTCACAAGAAACTACAGTGATTTCCAAGGTATGTTGGTACAAAAAATGTTCGCGGTATACCAGCATCTCTTACAATTATTATTGATAGTGATTTATGGCGAGAAAAGTTGACAACCTGCTAGACTTCAATGCAATGTATTCATTTCTGACGCTTTGGTTTTACTACTGGTAAGTCCCTATTTGACTGAGCCAATGATAATTCTGGTGCACTACGACTGAACGTATGTGATTTGTCTGTAAACAACTAGACTTTGCAACACAAGGCGCAGGACGCTACAGTAATTTAAGAATACGCTGGTAGAAAAGATTCTCGCGATTTTCCACCATCTCTAACTATTATCGACAGACAGTGCGTTTACACCAACACACCAAAGTTCTGTTTCCGAAAACTCACTTTGCAAACGGAGGTTGCAAGGAAGTGTTTATACCGTACGTGTAGATGATGGTTTATCGCGGGAACACTTGACTGTTTGCAGGGTTTCAATGTAAGTTCACCTTATCAAAAACTCATTGGCTTTTCCCGGTATGTGGAGTAGTTACCCTATTCGACTGAGCCAGTAAGACTCACTAATGGTAGTATTTGATGCCTGTTGTTGGTCTGCAGACAATTTGTGGGACAGACGACACGATGGAGCATGTAGTATTGGAATGTTCCAAGACCGAAGACATCAGAGAGGAATTCAAGGCACAACTACAAGACTACGGGATAGTTAATGTAGACCTGAAAGCTATACTGGCAAACAAAGAAATTTTTGAGAAGTGGAACATCTTTGCTACAAAGATTGGGAAACGACTCGAAGATTTCTACCAATGGCTCAGACAACTGGAGCAGGAGTAAAAGGCAGTAAAGATGCTAGAAAGATTAGGTTCCGATGACCCATAAGGTGCCGCCTGGGTAAAGGCCTAATTAAAACTGGGCCTGGGCGAACACTGATTGGCGAGGAGAGCAAGTTTTAAATGGATTACCGGCAGAAAGCCGTGTTTAGTAATTATGCTAGCACAGGCACAACATCATCAAGAGGAGTCGCAAGAAAAGAAGAGGATATGTGCCGTGCATTGATTCAGTCGTCCGAGTACAGTTTCAATGCGGGTGGAAGAAGGGTGTGCTGGCCTTCGGGCCTAAAACTTGCAGACAATTACGTTGTGTCAGACGTGTATCGTCCAATCTATAGGGCCCGGTAGTTTTCGCGAAAAGAATTTTGCCCCACATTGTTTCAGTGTCTTACGTGCACACCTGCACCTCAACTTCATAACAATTGGCAGAGTGTTTTTGTGTAGAGTTGTTATTCATTTGACTGTGCCAATCAGTACATGGATAACTGTGACACATCACGACTGTGATTTGCGGGTTTAACCTCCACACGCCGAGTGTTACGGCATCCAATCACCGACTACATAGCAGAGCCGCAGGTGCGCACGTAAGACTCTGAAACAAAGTGCTGCACAAATATTTTCGCGAAAACTACCGGGCCCTACCAATCATACATGTTGCGAGAAACAACAGTGTTTTCAAGAGTAGCTGTCACAAAACATTTTCACGATATATCTCTAACCATGCGTGAGTGACAAATTTCTGGCGAGCGCTTAACACCGAGGTCTTCAGCGCTGGTGAAGGGTGACATGAGGTGAGTATGGAGCAACGCCGGAATGAAGGGCCGGGGGAAACGGGAGATCCCCGGGAAAACCCGCCGACCAACGGCATCGTCCGGCACGATTCCCACATGCGAAAATCCGGGGACCGACCCCGCCGGGAATCGAACCCGGATCGCCTTGGTGGAAAGCGAGAGGTCTGGCCCCTCGACCACCGCGGCCTCCTCTAACCATGCGTGAATTGTCAGTTAGGGAAACTTAAGTGTGTGTGTTGGAAAAAAAACTGCAGGTGACAAAATAAGTACGTAAATACTAATTCAATTTTTATCAGTAAAGTGAACAGTAAACAATACAGAAACGGATAGAATATTAGAGAAATCACACTAATTTACCTATTCTAGTGCACAATTTTAACACATAGCAAGTCTGTTTGCATTTGTGAAATTTCAGTTGATACTAATTTCTTAACACATAGACGCTACTAATGTCTTAACACTAAATTTGTTTATTTATACTGTGTCTGCTGCCATACAAATTTTTAACATTTCACTTACTTCGCATTTCCAACACAAAGCAATATATTTCTACCACTGCCACAGTACTTCACTTCTGGCCGAAATTGAGGGAATCCTCAGTTTAAGCGTTTACACCGCACTCAAACAGCAGTTTCCGATAGCCAGGTTTCCGAAACTGCAATTTCGTGTGTCGGTGAGACTGAGAGATTCCATGTTTGTTGACGAAGCACGCTGCAAAGACAGGTGTTTGAAGGAAGGATCAGGTTTGCGAGTCTCAGCGTTTACGAGTCGTTTGGCCGTGGGCCAGTAACTATGACCACACCTAGTGCAGTGCTTCCAAGTTGCCACGCGCAGAGGAGACAGGACAAACAAGAAGAGAGAGAGGCAGAGGAACGCAGAGAGACACACGGTGGTGGAGGGATAAAAGGGAATAAATAAGACGAGGAAAATAAGAGCGGGCACCCAGTCATTTACATGAGAGAGCTACACCTGCTCCGGCAGACAAGGTGCTGCTGACGGCATAATACCCGCCAATTGCAGCGCTCCCAACATCAACTGGACGTAGTTAGGCAAAGTGGAATCAACGCACAGTTCGCTGGAACGGAGATGTTCACAGAGCCAGTTATTCTTTGTTAATAGAATTTGGCAACAATTTGTTTCAGTGCCATATGTGCACATCTGCAGCTATGCTTCATGGTTATCGGCAGAATGCATTAGTGCAGTGATCGCTCACTTATTTGACTGCGTCGATCATAACAAGGTTACATCAATACCTTATGTCTGTGAGATGTGTTGAATGCCGAGACGCTGAGAGATAAAATAATATAATGAACGACCACGATGCACAGCTGCAGATGTGCACATAAGGCACTGAAACAAATTGTTGCCAAATTCTTTTCACAAAAAATCGCTAGCCCTAGGTATTCAACATAAGTAGAGGCACGAGTATGTGGCGAACTTCGCTCTGTTTCACTTTCTCACGTGCACATTTGCAGCTGTGCTTCATGGTTATTGGCAGCGTGTCTTTGTTCAAAAACGTCTCACACTTGACTGCACCAATCACAATAAGTAGCGACATGCAAAATTCGCGTTATTTTCTGACAGCTGACTAGACTCCAAGTGACTATAAACTCGTTCGACGTCTCCCACTGACCGATATTGTCGTGACTTGCCGCGGAGAATGCTTACACGGTAGAGAGGCCAATCTCTGTAAAGTCGTAACACACGTTAATGACAACACATAAAAGTTCGTGGCCAATTGAATAGCAGAGATTATGCTCTGTTTATGTATGTATAGAAAATTGAAGTTTAGTCTGCTACCAAATGATAACGCGAATTTTGCATGTCTCTAACAATAAGGCTATTGTGACACCATACGTCTGTGATTTGCCAGAAGAAACCCAATACAAGTCATAGTTAAATCATCCAATCACTGACCATGAAGCAGTAGCTGTTTACATAAGACACTGAAACTAATTGATGCAAATAACTTTTCTCGATAAAGTCGTAGCTCTAAATATAAATCTAATTTGTACGTGTAAACCCCGTATGAACAGATTTTTCTGGGCTCGTGTTTTCCTACAAATGTTATGATTTAATGCGTGTTCTTTTTTTTAGGACATACTTAGGACTTTCTCTCTATACTTGGTGTGTATATCTCAAAATAAATTTCTTGGTGGGTTGGTTTGCTTTTTTGCATAACCACGTCCAATTGTTCCTCACGAGTGCCGTCGTTAGACTTCCATACAACGTAGCCATCCGTCAGTGACTCCATTTCGGGAAATGATTCTCTCCTACGGATTGAACTCTTGTGATACATACAGCCAGTGATTGTTGGTGGAAATAATTATGCCACAACTTCTTTCATTGCCTTACGTGTACATCTGCTAATCTGCTTTATGATTATTGGGAGAGTGCATTAGTGCAGAGGCGTCACTCGTTCGACTTCGCCAATCAGAACAAAGGTTACTGCGACACCACACGCATATGACTTGCGTGTAGAACACAGACACATCGACAGTTACAGACATCCAATCACTGACCATGAAGCAGACTTGCACATAGGCACTAAAATAAATTGTTGCAAACTTCTTTTCGCCAATAATCACTGACTCTAGAGACATGGCACAGGTACAGAGATTGCACCGCCAGTGTCGTACGAAGCTTTTGCCATGAGAGTTATTGATTGACGTCAGTTTGGCGTTGTGTGCTTAGATGCGATAAAGAAAGTTATGTGCGGCCAACAGTAAGCTTTATCGTTCAGAACCAGAGAGTGATCGTACTACACAATATTGAGACCTGCACCTGTTTCTTTTTTACAGAAAAATTCAGCCAACAAGTCTACCAATGACTTAACATTTATATTTACCGAATTTTCTTTCAGGAAAAAATTAATTTATATGAAACTGGTATGAATTTGTTATTTTGCTGAATTCATTAAGTTTTCAAACATTTTATTTGCCCTCATAATTATGCACACCTGTTTGTATTGAAAATATGATTACACAAGCCGCATTAAAAAAAAAAGCGGACGTCTAGTTCAATCAACACTCTTATTTTGTAAATCGTCACTTGTATCCATTATGATATGTTTCTCATTTATCTGCGCCAATAAAAAATAATATATTTTTCAACATCTAAACACCTAGGCAATCACATCCCATGTAGCTTCCCAAGATCAGTCGCAGCTGTGGTCATGATTTCACATATCTGGTTATAAACTAAATTCTTTTAAAAAATTGTATTTTAATAATCTTAAAAAAACAAGCTTTTGTAGCTATACAAACTAATAATTTGAAAAATAATCTCTAAATATAATGATTTAGTTCAACACTATAGGACGCCCCACGGTTCAGTAAGTTATAATATAATGTTTTGTATAAGTTGAAAATAAGAAAAAAGTCACTTAACATAAAATTAACGTAAATGTAAAAAACGCAGGGGGATTGGTATTACGTGATTAAAATTTTTTATTTCTATTTTTACATAAAGTTATATTCAATAAGAATAATAAATAGAGAGCACCTCAAGTTTTTTTACAGTAAAATAAAATTTTTAGTCAGTTACTTACACTGAACTGTGGTGCATCCTATCGCTGTCGAAGACGGTGTGTATAAATAAAGACAATTTTCCACTATTAAGTTCACAAAAGAGTGTTTTGAAATTTTTTAAAGTTTATTTTTGGTTTTTAATATTCATTCATAAAAGGAAATGGGTGATACAAGTAATGCTTTTTTTTAAATAGTTTGTTTGAAGATGATTTTAAGAATTTTTTTTCTGTCACAGCCGGGTTGCACTTTTTTTCATGGTGGGTTTGAATACCGGAGTCGTATGTATGAAATTACTGCATTGACGTGCGTCACATTTTATATTATTTGGACGTTTGAAAGAAGGTGAAAATTGAATTGAAAGTTACAATTACATTCATTCCTACATACATAGAGGTGAAGTTAATAGAAACGTGTTAATACGTAAACGAGTATAGGGAGGGTGGTCGAGGACAGAGCATCACACCACGAGAGTAGACTTCTGACTGCAAGCATGTGTGTATCTGTCGAACATTGAAGGTCTACATGGAAGGACGCTCTGCGATGGAAGGCGTTAGAATGCGAACGGCGAGGGAAACGGAAGTGCGCCGAGAAAATCCGCCAACAAATAGGAGTATTTTAGCGGTTGAATCGGTAATAGGCTGGTTACATGTGTTTGCAGTGAAACATTTGCATTTAAGCAAGCACGAAATTATTATTTGTTACCGAAATTGCTTGAGTCGGAAAGGCAGGGGAGATGTGGTGGTAAGAATTCAAAAGTTTCTCTTTAAATTATTTGTTTATATGCTAATCTGAAAATAGCGCACTTCAACGCGAAGTACTTTACATTTATGCACAAAACTGCAAATCCATATCTGCTTGTGTAATACACATGGACGAACCTTGTAACCTACCTTGCTACTCAGGTAGCTAAAAACTGTAAACGGCAGCAAACTGTTTGCAGTGCGTTTGCAAACTCTACTGCTACCGGAGTCGCGAAAATGCTCTGGTCCTGAAACGTGTTACCAATTCAACCGGCAAAATACACCTAATGACATCACCCACCACGTTCCCTAATTCGGGTAGTCGACCCCGCCGGGAATCGAAACCGGATCGCATTGGTATGGGGCGAACGCTCTAGCCAGTGCACCATTGATAGGGACACCCATTATGTTGCGAAAAAAGATTTGCGCCAACTATATTTAAACAAATTTCGTGTCTTCGCAAGGAGAATTTTCTGATTTTACTGCGCGTACTAGTAAAATGTTACTAAAACATTTAACGTCTGCTGTTCACAAGAAGCACTACAAGCCATCCACTCACTGAAGTTTACGTGATCATGAGTGTGGTTAATGTCTTTGAATGTGTCTTGCAATGGGACAGAATGACAAACTGTATTATTGTGAACATACGTCATTGCAATATTATGTCGCCCCAGAAATCTTAGAAAGAGTCTTTTCACCTGAAGACGGGAGTAGATGTAAGCTCCCGAAACGTCGTGAAAAGTCGGCCTTTGGAAAAATACTATGTTCTTTTTGTGTCTTCATCGTTGTGTCTTCTAGTGTGTTGTCTGTGACATCGTCGTTGTTATCCTGTCTTGTGTCCATTATTGTATTTGGTCCAGTATTATCTGTGCTGTAGTAATTGTGATATCCTGAGTTTTACATATCAGTTTGTTTTGTATTTCGACTTTTATTCTCGGTTGTTTATCTTTTTTTTTTTCTTTATTGCTATAGACTTATTCCTTATGGGATCTTTCATGTTCTGTTGTTTTGGTTTATGGATGTGCTATGACTACCGCCAACTCGGCATGTCTTCTCTCTCTTTTTTTTCGTTGTTTGTTTTTTCTTAGCCTCTTTCTAAGATTTCTGGGACGACATGATATTGCAATGGCGTATGTCCTCAATAAAACAGTTTGTCTTAAGTGTTGTGAAATACAACCAGTCATTAAGAAATTTATTGTAAACACAGTATCCAGATAGAGCTTAATTTATCGCGTGGAACGTTGATAGTTTGCTTGGTTCCACAGTTAGTAATTACCTGCATGATCTTCGTTTTAGACTGTCGTGTATTCTTACTTGACTGTGCCTATCAGAACAAGATAACTGAGACACCACACGTCTGTGATTAGCGGGTGTAACAGGCAGACCCTACAATTATTGGTCAGAAGCAGATACACACGCCAGGCATTGAAACACGACGCACAAACATTCCCCCGCAATAATCCATGCAGGTTCACTAAATATTAAATAATGCCTGCTTATGACGCTGTTTGGAGACAGTTGTGGCTCTTAAAAATTTCGCTGATTTCCATTCTATTTACCAATGTATACCTAACCTGGTATAACTCGAAATCACCAAAGATTCTTGTTAAAATGTTTTATAAGGTAGTGTTTATCAAATAAAAGTCGTTTAGTGGATATTTTCTTTCAAAAAATATACAAAACAATGAGTACTTATATTTGAAGAAAATACGTTAACGGAATTAAATTTCAATTATTCATTTTTTTGCATATTTTCTGCTGTAAGAATTTTCTCTAACTGGCGCGAGCCGCTTTGTGAGTTGTTGGTGTTGTGAGTTGGAGGTTTACTCACTTTCAGACCAGCAAAATTTCCTATCTAAACCTCAAAATGATTGTGTCTGTACCCTGGCCGTGGTGTAAGTTTAGAAGGTTTAGATAACTAACTCATAGCGACAATGATAATTTCCGCAAAGTTTTTGAGACAAGGTATACTTGTGAATAGGTACTAACGTCGTAAGATAAGGTAAGTGGGCTTTATATCTCGTCGACAACGAGGTCATTAGGGACGAACACACACAACTTGCTACAATGACAGGACCTGGGAGAGGAGTCGGCCATGGCCTATGTTAAGAAACCGTCCCAGCATTCGCTTGGAGCGATTTCGGGAAGCCATGAAAAACCGAAATCAGTATGGCCGTAACTAGGGATCGAACCCGGGGTCCTCCCCAATGCGAGTCCAATGTGTTACCGTAGCGCCACCTCGCTCGGTATACGTATCATAATTGATATTGGAATATGTTTGGAACATATCAACTTTGTGTACGCTAGTCACGACTTTCAAGTGTCGAAGTCATACATTTCTGATTGGTCATGTCAAACATGGGAACATTTTCTCCTGCAGTCAGTAGCTAATGACCAAATAAATATTCTTTACTTTCGTGTATCTACATCGTACAAAAATTTACCGTGTACTAGAGGTTGATCAGAAATAGTTGTCACTTCGCGGATTCGATACCGCTGTAGTCACACTTCGGCGCTTCAGCTCTGTGAAATGTACGTATGCAGAGTTACATATCGCACGAGTGGATGCATACTGAAGTCATGTCACGTCACAAGCTCTAGGCTCGAGTTCCTTGGTACAGAAGTATCGTACCGTTTCGTCGTCGTGCCTTCAAAAATTTCCGCAGCGTAACGTTTTATTTCCCTTGTCCCCTTCTACGGAAGTGTGCCGTTAGCTTCATGGGAACGCGGTGATAGTAATGACGAAACACGGAAGTGGTCTCTGTATTTATAAATTACAGAACCGCTCTTCGCCGACCACGAACATTGCCGAAGGAACACGAAAGGCTTCGTGGCCCTCCTAGTCGGCTGCCCTGCGTCGACCATACGTAACACATGCTGTTGCACTGACCGTGTGTCGTTGTCAAAAAAAAGTATTTTTTGTAACATTGCATACTATAGATAAGGTTGTTTCATTGCTTTGCGTAAACATATGCAGCTCTGATTCGTGGTCAGTGATTGGTTGTTTTTGACTCTCTGTATCTCGGAGTAGAGACCCCAATTTTTGGTGAAAATTTTTCTACAGCAGTTTGCTTCACTGCCTCATGTGCACGCCTGTAGCTCTGCTACATTGTTATTGGCAGCGTGTTTTTGCGTAAAGAACGTTCTCATTTGACTGCACCAATAAGAATAAGGTAACTGCGATACCACACGTCCGGGATTTACAATAAAGTGTTAAGATACGAAACAGTTAAAAACAGCTAATCACTGACCAAGCATCAGAACTGCAGCTGTGCACATAAGACAGTGAAACAAACTGCTGTAGACATATTTTCACGGAAAATTGCGTCCCTATGGGGTTCTACCAGCAAATCACAGACGTGTGTGTAATGTAGCAGTAATATTATTCTGATTGCCTCAGTCAAATGAGAATCCTCTGTGATAAAGACACGCTGCCAATGGCTATGAAGCAGTGGTAAAGTTGTGCTGAAAACATTAAAACAAGTTGGTGCAAAATATTTTCGCGAAACCAAGAGCCGCTTGGTGTATACAGCCTTGTGTTTGCTCTTTCATTGCGGGAAAATTGAATTTAAATTATTTAGTTAATCGGGGCCGTGGTGGTCGTATAGTCAGACGACTCGCCTCCCACCAAGGCGATCCGGGATCGATTCCAGGCGGGGTCGATCCCCAGATTTTCGCATGTGGGAATCGTGCCGGACGATGCCGTTGGTCGGCGGGTTTTCTCGGGGATCTCCCATTTTCCCTACCCCTTCATTCCGGCGCTACTGCAAACTCACCTCATGTTATCCCTCACCAACGCTAAAGACCTCGTTGTTGAGCGCTGACCAAAATCTCTCACTCATTTATTTAATCCTGAGAATGAGAATTATATCATTACAGCAATGTATTTCAAAAACCATTTTAGAGCCAGTAATTTTTGGTGAAAAGAATTTTGCTACGACTTGTTTCAATGCCTTACGTGCACACCTGCAACTCTGGTTCGTGGTTATTGGCAGAATATAATAGGACAGATGCGTGGCTCATTTGACTGCACCAAACAGCACAATGTTACCGCGACACCACACGTCCGTGATTGGCGGGTAGGACCCCGAGACGGCGAATGTTAAAAACTTCCAATCATTGACCATAAATCAGACAAACAGATGCACACATAAAGCATTGAAACAAATTATTGCAGAATTCTTTTCGCCAAAAATCACGGGCTCTGGCAATTTTACTTGTTGTAATTTAGACATACGTAATTAATAAACTGCAGACTCACAGGAATAATTCGTGGGACTATCACATACTACTCGCTTGTACGTGACTGCAGGCTGCCGGAGAAAATGTTTAACCTGGCAAATCAGGAGTCTATGACTTTAGCTCTTAACTATCGTTTTTGGCGTCGTGTCAAAAAAAGTTTAGCAATTAGTAAATGTATACAATCTTGAAATATTTTCTTGTAAGGTAATATAGTGTTACTAAATCACAACCCCCTACACACATAATACTGAAAAAATAAATGTATAAGTATAAATTCTAATTCCCAAGCGGTTATTTAAATAAACGAAAGATACCTACTGCTAGGTCTTTGAAGGCCCTATTGGCTTGGGGATAAAATGCGTGATTCACTATAGGTGCTTACTGAAACATAGTAATTATAATCTACTCAGTCGTTTTGATCGCGTTATCGGATTTACTCAGTCAATGGATGTTTAACCGTTTTTCCTGACCGTAAGGAAAATCCAATATATGTACGTTGGCTGCCTATTATAAAAAAAGCGGTAATATCTGCAGATGCTGTATTTTTCCGTCGCTGTAGACCGAGTTCGGATAGTACATATTGTCCTTTTGTATTAGTAAAATATAAGAATATGCCATAGCCATTTCAATTGTGTACCATTAATGTACCGTACACTGCTCGAGTTAACCACCAAAACATATTTTCTTTTGTGTACACACACGGGCGCCTGTGATTGTTGAATTTTTACGCGCTCTTTCTGTTTTTCCGTCAGCGGCGATCTACCCTGCTACCGAGCAGGGTAGACCTGAGTAGATCCGGCGAAGTGGTCTAGTTGAATATTACGAGATTTCGAACGGAGGTAGACTGTACTCGCACCAGGTTTTCCAACTGTTTTAAGCAATTTCATCTCCATCGAGCAGATCAAGTAAGGTTTTTCGTAAGCGCCTTATATCTCTGCAGCAGATATTTAACGAGAGCGGTATTCAGTTAACGAAATATCTGTTCGGCATCACAGACTCCAGTAAAAAATCACCACCCGTCTGCAATAAATTTTACAATCCTGGAATCATGTTCGTTTTCGCTTTGTTGTTGATGTAAACCATGAACAGGCTGTGAGGTCTACCAAAATTGGCAATCATGGAAACGATCGCTGGCTCTTTCGCTTTTTTTATGCTCCAATGTTTGAAAGGGTTGTTAGAAAATGGGATGTCTTGAAGAGTGATGGAGGAGGGAAGATGAGTGGGGAAATGTTTTGTAGTTCCGGCGATGCGGGAAGCACTCACACCCAGGGTCTGGGGAGAGGTTTTTTTTTAAAAGCTCTCTGGGCCCTTTTATTAAGGGGAGAACAAAAACCTCGCATTTCCTCGGCGACCGAGGAGGGCAGGTCATTAGGCGAGATGCTACAGTAATAAAAAACGTGGCTGAGGAAGAAAGGGACGAACTGTCGGTACAGGGTGGTCGCGAGAGTCCGTGTACGACCGAGCACACGTTGAGCAGACACGAGTCTCGCATCGTAAGTGTGTTGGGATAACGAACTGCTAGGATTCGTGGGCTTCTTCAACCTGTCAACAACACTATCAGCTCTGACACAATACATTCATTACTAGGGACCACTAATTTTCGCGAAACGAATTTTGCCCCACTTTGTTTCAGTGCCTTACCTACACATCTGCAGTTATGCTTCGTGGTTATTGGCAGCGTATCTATGTGAAGAGCCAAATCTCATTTGACTGAGCCGATTACAATAAAGTTCCTGTAACAACACACGGATGTGATTTGCCGGTAGAAACCCAAGGCTCGAGAGAGTTAAAATATCAAATCACTGACCACAGCAGAGCTGCAGGTGCGCATGTAAATAACCGAAACAATGTGAGGCAAAATTCTTTTCGCCATAAAACAGTGGTCCCTATCCATTACATCTACGACTGTGATCCAGTTATATCAGTTACACCTCTGGCTGTATAGTAATACATCGAGCCACGATTTTGTAGCGAAAAGATTTCTGCCGCACTTTGTTTCAATGGCTAACGTGAACGTGGGGAGCTGTGCTTCATGGTTATTGGTAGAGACCCCTGTTTTTCGCGAAAAGAATTGTGCCCCATTTCTTTTCAGCGCCTTACATACATATCTGCAGTTCTGTTTCACGGTTATTGGCAGCGTACTTATGGCTATCATTTGACTGAGCCAATTACAATAACATTCCTACAACACCACACGTCTGTGATTTGCCAATAAAATCCCAAGGTTCTTGAGAGTTAAAATATCCAATCACTGACCACGGAGCAGAAGTGTACGTATGGTACCGAGAAAAGTGGGGCAAAATTCTTTTCGCGAAAAACAGGGGTCTTTGCTCAAAAACCTTTCTCATTTGACTGTGGCAATCTGAATAAGGATATTGTGGCTTTATACGTCTTTGATTTGCCAGTAGATCCCCAAGAATAGTGAGAGTAAAATCATCCAATCACTGACCGCGAAGAATAACTGCAGATGTGCACATAAGGCATTCAAACCGAATGATGCAAAAATATTTTCGTCATAAAATCGTGGTTCTAGCAATACAGACGTGAAGTGACGTGTCGGCTCGTTTCACATGGAGAATTGCGCCGCTTATTGGCTTCCCGAGGTTGTTGATACCAGCCCCGTGTATGTTTGGCTCCTGCATTATATATCTGGTGACCTATTGGCCTGGCTACCTTCTACCAAGGTAGTCACCTTACTCTGATTGTCAGTAGGCGTTTCCGCCATGTTACTGGAGTGTTTTGCCAAGTTTGCCAGCCTACTGGCTATATCACTTCTGTATTCTTAAATATTCTCTAACAACTTTGGTTCCGTTACTGCTGACGACCACTGGTAGTTACTGACCACTGCTCCTCGTGCGAGATGACTACTGATTCCACTGAAGCTACGGAGGATGTGAAGTACCAGAGAAGACTGACATCGACACAAGATTCTAAACATCTGTTCTCTACAAACGTTTATTGACATTCATATGATCACGGTGGTACACCAGAATATTGTTTATTTTACATTAAAATATTTCTTGATAAGATTTTCCCGAAGAAACTATTGAACGTTAACAATAATTATACTGATGATTTTCTCAGAAGCACATTATTGGATAATTCAGTGGAATAGGCCTACAATTAAGTAAGCTCTTCAGTAGGTATGGAAACAGTGTTTGCTAATTAAGTAGGTATTCACGTGAAAATTGTCTTATATCTACGTGTGCCTTGCTGCTCATTGTTTAGATGCTCTCAAATCACCGACAAAGACATGGAGCCGCGGTGGCCGAGTGGTCAGACCGCTCACCTCCAACTTAGGCGATCTGGGCTCGATCTCCGGCGAGGTTCGGTCCCCGGATTTTCGCATGTGGGATTCGTGCCGGAAGATGTCGCGCTTCGGTGGGTTTTCTCGAGGGTCTCCCGTCTCCTCCGCCCCTCTCAACATGGCGCTTCTCCATCGTAGGTGGGGCCGCGGTGGCCGAATGGTCAGACCATACGCCTCACAACAAGGCGATCCGGGTTCGATTCCCGGCTGGGATGGTCCCCGGATGTTCGCATTTGGGAATTGTGCCGGACGATGCCGTTGGTCGGCTGGTTTTCTTGGGGATCTCCCGTTTCCCCCGCCCTTTCATTCCGCTACTGCTCCATACCCACATTGTCACCCCTCACCAGCGCTAAAGACCTCGATGTTACGCGCTGACCAAAATCTCTCTCACTCCATCGTAGGTCCTCATTCCATGTCATCCGGATTACTTACGGGTTCGTATTCATAAAATTTGTATTCGGGGTGCGATACCTTGACCCGGGAGTATCCTCTCCTCATACGATATTGATTGTCTTTACCGACGAAGACAATATCATTGCTAGGGACCGCGGTGATTTTCGCGAAAAGATTTTTGCTCCACTTTGTTTCAGTGCCTTACGTTCACACCTGCAACTCCGCTTAATGGTCAGTGATTGTATGTTTTAACTCTCCACTTGTCTTGGTTCTACTGGCGAATCACATACGTATGGTGTCACTATTGCTTTATTCTTATTTGTGTAGCCAAATGAGAGTCATGTCTGAACAAAGACACGCTGCCATTAACCCACAAGTAGAGCTCTCGCTGTGCACGTAATACAATGAAACAAAGTGACGCAAAAGTGACAAAATCTTGGGTCTAATGATTGGATGTTTTTAAGTCTCAGGGTCTAGGAGTTGTACCAGCTAATCACAGACGTGTGGTGACGTAGTATCTTTGGTTCTAATAGGCGTAGTCAGAAAGATGACGCCTCTACTCTTGGACACTCTGCCAATAACCACGAAGCAAAGCTGCAGGTGTGTACGTAAGCGATTGAAACAAGTTGGAGCAAACATATTTTCGCGATAGTCACATGTTTCTAATAATGACTTATATGTTTCCGTTACAACTGACGAACACAAAGTGATACCAACGCTCGCCAAGAGCAACAACATATCACGACCTGCGTATACAAGCAGGGGTAGGTGACATACAGCACTCTGTCGCATTTTTAGCATGTTATAACTAGTGCCACGATTTTGTCGTGAAATTATTTTTGCACCACTTTATTTCAGTGTCTTACGTGCATTTCGGCTGCTCTGCTTCATGGATATTGGCAGCGTGCTGTATTATTGTAGACATACGCCATTGCAATATTATGCCGTCCCAGAAATCTTAGAAAGAGACTAAGAAAAACAAACAACGAAATACGTTTATCTTAGTCTCTTTCTAAGATTTCTGGGACGACATAATATTGTAATGGCGTATGTCCAAAATAATAGTGTCTGTCATTCTGTCCCATTGCACGAAACATTTAAAAACGTTATGTCTCTAATTTGATTGCACCAATCAGAGTAAGACAATTGTGTCAACATAAGTCTGTGATTTGCCAGTCTAACCTCAAGAGAAGTGAGTGTTAAATCATCCAATCATTGACCATGAAGCAGAGCTACAGACATGCGCATCAGACATTGAAACCAACTGATGCAGAAATCTTTTCGTCATAAAATCGTCACTCTGGTTATAATGTTATAATTACAGGAAGTTTAAAATCCATACATAAAATTACCTACCTATGGGATCAAAACTGTCTTATATGACAATTATTACAACACGGTTCAAAAATTAAAAATAATAAATATAATAATAAAAAAAATAATAATAATTAGTAACGGTGTGCCAGGACTCTCAATGGCCTGGTCAAATTTGAACACACGCATTTAATAGACAACAACTTGAAGATATAATCTTACACTATTAACTATCGGTCAGCTTCAACCTCTCTCTCTCTCTTTCTATATGTATATATATATATATATATATTTATACACGCACAACCTTATGTGTATATATACACTTATGTATATATAAACACTTATGTGTATATATACACACACTTATGTATGTATATATATATATATATATATATATATATATATATATATATATATATATATATATATA
>PNEQ01130126.1:59923-73721 GCA_003012365.1 Medauroidea extradentata | reverse complement strand
TGTACCGTAAGCGGCAGTGACGTAACACGTGGGGTGGCTTTAGATCACTTTTACCTCATTTTCATCTCCAATGTGCAACAACTGTGAGTTAATATTAATTAAATTTCATGTGGACATTTAGCCTACTATCTGATATTTGAAATTTAACGCTAGTAAATTTCTTTTCTCAAGACGGTTATATTTGCGAAAATATTATTTTGAAATTTCCCAAACTCACCCCACATGTCCTAATTCACCCCCGCTTACGGTACTTAAATATTTTAACAAGTAATTAATAGAATGAGCGAAATATTAGTCATTTAATTATAATTAGAGACTCCCGTATTTTGCAGAGAGATTTTTATTTTTACATTTCAGAAACTTGCATTTATGTCGGTAGTTCTGCTTTGATTATTGCTGCAGGTTTCTGTGACAAGAGTTTTGTCATATCACTGGGCCAGTTAAACTTTATAACTTGTTTGCAGACTCTCCGAGAATCTTAGGAGCAGAACCATCTGTTCATTGAAGTGCATGTGAACTAAATAGTTTTGAAGTATTACCAGACACGATATTTTCCGTGAAAATCGAATGCACCTACTTATGATTGGCCCGCTTTATTCTACGGGTTTTGAGAATTTATCACGGCTTGAACACTTGTGCGTGCACTTTCTTAAACGAATGTTTCCATGTATATTGAAATAGTCCTTGAAGATTCTAATTTGGGGCACGCTATGTTCGCGAAAATATTTTATCACCAGCTTGTTTCAACGCCCTCTATCATAGCCGTCTGTAGTAGAATCCTTGCAGCCGTACATCTGGCAACACTGCCAGGAAGGGTCATTTAACACTTGTTTTGTCTCGCCAACGTCAATCACTTCCCCTGATTCACCTTATGTGGGGTACAATAACGAATCAGGTACAGCCATTGCCATTGGAGAGCTACAAGAATAGTTAAAATGACCCTTGTGAGCAGGGTTGCCAGGTCTAAGACGGCGTTCTTCTACTAAATACGACTATACCTATGTGCAGACACAGAGTAAATAGTAATACAGACGTGAAATGACGTGGCGGCGCTTTTGATACTGGCGAACTTCACCGCTGATTGGCTGCCCGAGTTTGTTAATACAAGTCCCGCGTATGTTTGGCTCCTTCATGTTTCCAATTGGCCCGGTTACCGGCTAGCAGGGCAGCCGTCTTACGCTGATTGGCCATAGGCGTATCCGCCATGTTGCTGGCCAGGGAAGCCATTTTGCTGGCATGTGTGACTTAGTTCGCGGTCCTATCGGCTATTTCACTTCTGTATTCCTAAATATTCTGTAGTGCAGATCTGTACGAACACTTATCGCCAGCGATTAAATGTTATAACTCTCAGTGTCTTGGGATTCTACCAGCAAATCACAGACGTGTAGTGTCGCAGTCATTTCATTCTGATTGGCACAGCCAAACGAGAGACGTCTCTGCTCAAAGCCACTCTGCTAATAACTACGAATCAGAGGTACAAATACACACGAAAATAATCGTAACAACAGTCATGGTGTGTTTTCACGAAAATCAGATTTCCCTACCAATACCTAGCAACATATCAGAGGCTAGAACTAGCATATTGTATTGTTAAGGTCCTGGAATATTCGCGTTTTTTTGGCACTACCTACAATTCGTGCAAGTGGAAGTTCGTGTCAATTTCTCACTTGACCCTTCACTTATTTGACACCTCGTGGAGGACGCCGAGTCAACAACCAAGAAACAACTAAATGTACGTATCATCTTTGCAAGGACCCTGATTTTTTGCGAAAATATTTAGCATCACTTTGTTACAATGCCGTATGTGTGCATCTGCAACTCTATTTCTGAGTTATTGACAGCGTACTTATGCAGAGACGTCACTTATTTGATTGTTCCTGTCAGAACAAGGTTACTGCGACATCACACGTCTGTCATTGGCAGGTAGAATCTCAAGACTCTGAGAGTTCACACGAAGCAGAACTGCAGGTGTGCATGTGAGTTATTGAAACAAAGTTGTGCAGTATTATGTGTGTCTGCGAACAGTTAATGAGTAAGTTTTGTCTACTTGACTACATACATATTCTTGAAGATTAGCCTACAGGTCAATGAACCCGAGATTATCTCCGGTCTGTGAGTATGTATGATGTGTTGAAAGTGAGCAGAGAGTATAGTGAATGCTCGACGAGTTCACACGCTAGCCGCGCTTGGCGTGAACTCTCCTCGCACGTCGAGCTCATTAGCATAATCTGTGGTACAGCAGCTGTGCGAGGTGTTTGCAGTGGCTCGTGTCTGAGTTGTTCCGCCCAGCTTCTCTGCTAATTAGTGCCAGGTCGCCTTCAGTGCGTCTCCCAGCAAGCACGAGGAGATCTCTGCACACGCGCTGACAAACACTTCTACAATCTACTGTACTATCAAGACTACACCCAGTGTTATTTGGCGAAATAATTTTGCAACAATTTGTTTCAGTGCCTTATGTGTACACCCATGAACTTCTTTAGTAGAAGGCCGGAGTCTTGAATGTGTAACACTTCGTCGGTAGCCTGCTGCTTGTCACTTCTTGGCCACCCTAGTCTCTGCAACGTGTATAGATGCAGCTTTAGTGGCATGTACACGTCTACACAGGCTAGGGCAGCCAATGAGCGACCGGCGGCAGGCTTCCGATGCAGCGTTGTCACAGTCAAGACTCCGGCCTTCTACTAAAGACGACCATGGTACATCTGCAGCTCTACTTATTGGCAAGTGATTGGAAGTTGTTAACTCTCAACGTCTACCTGCAAGTCCAGACGTGTGATGTCGCTGTAACTGTATTCTGATTGGCATAGTCAAATAAGTGACGCCTGTGCACAATGACACTCTGCCATTAGCCATGCAGCAGATCTGCAGATGTGTACGTAAGGCAACAAAACTACTTGGTGTAAGATTCTTTTTACCAACAATGACTTGCTAACAGACACGGAACATGTATGAATTGCATCTGGAGCCAATAGGCGGTGAAGCCAGCCGGTATCAAATGAGCCGCAATGTTAAACTGATGTCTGTATTGTTGTTATTATTATTATCATTATTTTTCTGTGTTCATGTCACGCTGGAATACAACAGTATTGGTCGTCCAAGGAGATATTTCACTATATTAGAAGACAGTGGCTGTAGCGTGTTTGTTTGTTGTGTTGTCCTTCGTATGCCGTATGTAGTCCCCGTGTACAACAATAGTCTCTGAATGTAATTAAGGGCGCGGTCAACCGCAATTTTATAACCAGGTTTTTATTTCATATTTGTACCTCATTTTTTTCTAATTTTTGGCACAAAATGTGGTTAAATTTAGCTGTAATGAAATTTTCATATCTCTCGTAGTTTTTGGGTAATGACCTGTAAAAGTCAAAACTTGCATGTTTAAGTTTTATGGACGACACTACAACCAACCCAAGTATATATGTCATAGTGAACAACGATGTTAGAGGCTACAAGATCACCTACATTAAACCACAAAATAAAATATTTTTGTATTTCATTATAATTGCTGAAATTTAAAATAATAATTTTGAAAATTCAATAATTTATTAAAAATTCATTAATATTTTATTTTTTTAGTTTGATGTAGGTGAACTTGGAGCCAGTGTAGTCCTTGGAATGGAAACAAGGAAATTTTGTCTTAAACGAGCCAATATGCAAAAACTATAAGAGATAAAAAAATGCATAAGAGCAAAATTTAGTCACATTTTCTGTCTAAAATAAGAAACAATATCTGGTACAAATACAAAAATAAAAGTATGGTGACAAAAATTGCTGTAGACCGCGCCCTTGATTCATGAGTTTTTATGTCTTGTCTGATATTCAAATTTTTGTATCCCGTCACCTAATTAATTCCGACATATTCCCTAATTTTCGTGTCCATCGCAGTACCGAGGACGAGTGCATGTCGTTTACTCTAAAGGCATTTTCCCTAAAGTGTAGATTAAACGCCTTTAAGGCAACGACTTCAGAGCAAACTCATTTAGGGCAAACGACATTAGGACAAATGTCTTTAGGGTAAAGGACGCGCTCCCCAAGGAGCAGAAGTGGTTCCTGTTTGTGTATTAGAGAAGTATGTCTGCATAAATGTTTTCTCATCGTGTTTACCTACCTGAGAGCCTCTACAGACACTCGTAATTAGAGACCTCTGATTTTCGCGAAAATAATTTCGGTCCAGTTTGTTTTAGTGCCTTATGAGTGCTTCCACATATCTGCTTCATACTGTAGTTATTGGCCGCGTGTCTTTATCAACAAACGTTCTTTAGTTGACAACACCAATCAGAATAAGGTTTCTGTGGTTAGCGAATAGAACCCTAAGAAGCGTGAGAGTAAAAAAACATCCATTCATTCAGCATGAATCGGAGCTACAAATGAGCAAGTAAGGCCACTGAAAAAAATTGCTGCAAAGCTGTTTACGCGAAGATCATGGGTCGCTACTCGTGAAGCCAGAGTCAATCAGACCTTGAACTAGGTTGCAACGCTACGCTCTGATCTGATGCTGCACGCATCAAGAGTCCTGACCGAGAAGCGGTAGGGGTAGAAATGCTCGGGTAAAATAAACACCCTGGGGTAAACTAGCAACAGGAAATGAATCCTCTACACGTCGCAGGCCACTGGGAATGTTAACCTCCCAGCGACTTTCACAGATAGTTTTGTTTGTTTCGCTTCTGTGGTTCTCTAAACGTTCCGTTCATATACAAACCCTTGTCGATGTTTCTTTCCCCTTCGAGGATTCCTTCGCTAACACAATGCAGCTGCACGGAGTGCTTCTCAGACATGCTCCTTGCTTTCGTTCTTCACTCAGTCACTGTTAGGAACTATCAGTAGATACTAGAAAAATTCTCAAGTACATTAACATGTAGGCTAACCTCTTAATAATATCTGATCACTCAAGCAGACAACAGCTGTTCATTGGCTGCCCGCTGACACATTGATACCACATGATTTAGCATGCATTTAGTTCCTTCTTTGTCATAGTCTCAGCACATTCCAGGATGTGTTTACTGTATCAAAAGCCAAGCGTAAATGAGACACCAGTTGTTTGAATTGTAACTTACGTTCGTAATAATCACACTTGACTAACTTAATATTTAAGCATTATCACTTGAGACCTACAAGTTATGAGTTATTATTTGACAACAGACTGGACTGCAAGTTCCTGTGTGTTTGTCTGACTTGTGATGCTGGCCTGTAGTTTGTGTGGCAACCCATGAAGGACTGCATCAACCAATGATGTAAGACCAACTGTAAAATTCCCAATATTATGTAACGCACACACACGATACATAGACCAGAGCCAATGACGTCATGGAGTGTTACAGAGCTTATATATGTAAGTAAATTCTAGCCTATTACGAAATAAACACTCATCTCAACACTTACATGTCTCTAATTTTTAGAGATGACAAAATTTCGCGAATTCAATGACCTAGGTACATGTTAGAATCAAATATCCTATGCATACTCAAGCCCTGTCTATTCGTTCATTGTCAGCTGTTCCACTGAGTAGCAGCTAGTGAGCAAATGGTCGGGACTTGAGTATGCATAAGATATTAGTTATTCATGTATAGTGAGTCAGGAATGTATTAACTTTACATGATAATAGCTAGTAAGAGTGTATGTAGAAAATGTGTGTTCACTTTGTCTGTAAGGCGAATACAGTTGAAGCGAAGAGAAACCTGAAAATCGACTTTAAAAGTATTTTTTAAGTAAAATAAAAATACTTAATCTTTCGTTTTTTACGTTAATACAATATTCAGAGTACCGTTGCTTAATTCCAAGTGATTTCAATTGTATTGTTATAGAAATGAAATTCTAGTTAAAGGTTTTATGATAGCAATAATCTTATTATTAAAGTCAGGGATTTTCGGTGGAAAGAATTTAGCACCAACTTGTTTCAATGAATTACGTGCACCTACCTCTGCTTCGAGGTCAATGATTGGATGCACCATCCTGGGGTTCTGCCCACAAATCACAAACGTGTATTGTCGCAGTAAACTAACTCTGGTTGACACAGCCAAATGAGTGACTCCTCTACATTACGATGATACTCAGTCAAAAAACGTGAAGCAGGTCTGTAGATGTACACGAGAGGCAATAAAACTATTTGGTTCAAAGTTCTCCTCACAGAAACTTTCTGGCTCTACATGTCGTATTCACTTTACGGTCAAATTGAAAATTCGTTTTTGACTTGCTTTCTGTTAGTTCTGACAGTAAAAACTGATCGCACTGTTTCCTGACTCCCCTTAAAATAACCTGCTCCATCATCGTTAGTTATGTTCGATGAAAAGTAAGTATTTCATAGACATCCTTGCTGGAAGGTTTATTACTTGGCGTAAATGTTGGAGGCAATTAGACCGAAAGTGGAACGTACGTCAAGAATAATACAGCTTTAATACGAGTAGCAATAAATTTGCAAGCAGTGTTTCCGTTGCTTTTTTTTTTCCTGCAGGCCTTTAAGAGTGTTCAAGTGGGATAAAATCATAATTTTATATTTTTATGAAACAATGTTAGTTTTGTAGACGGTACTTTTAGTTTCCTCGAACGAAACAATTTTAGCTCTCGTAGTTTTCTCATACCGGTGCGTCAAAGCCAAACTGTGATTTTACGCTGCCATCCAAGCAAATAAATCAAATGACTAACTCAAGGCCGCTGCCTATCTCAGAGATCTGGCGTCAGCAAGGGCAGGGTTTTATATGTTAAGTTAGATTCGGCAAGGCTCAGCCTCCTTTTGTGATATCGCTTTCGGACGAAACCCCTTTTCTGCATCTATAAAATTAAAGTACTGTTAAACTAATAAAATTGCATGAAAAAATTGTGAATAGCCGTTTCCGAGTGTTTTCAGTGCGCAAAAATACTGTTTTGCTCATAGTTTTCAGGGTAGATCCTTTAGCAATGTGCGTGGCTTCGAGATGAATAAATATTTATTGGCGGCTTATATGTAGCTTCAACACTTATTGAGCCACACAGAATATAATTTAACTTATAAAACTCTATGTTTTTTCTCGCTCTGATGTTGGCAGCGCCCGTAAGGGGAAGTGTTAGAAAATTGTATTGTATTTTCAAATGAGCCATAATATTTATTCAAATTATACTATCGAAGTTTTCTCTGCGACAAAGCATACGATATATTATTGGTAAACTGCTCGACATAAAAAAATTAAATATTTAATTCATTAATTTGATTGCAGAATCATTGCAAGCATTTTTTTAAGCTAAGCTATAATTCTCTTGCAATGATTATACATGATAAATTAACGAACGATTACACTATTATTTTGCCAAGCAGTTTACCGAGAATGTATCCTGCGCTTTGTAGAGGAGAAATTTTTGATAATATAATTTGAACAAATTTTATGGCTCAAAAACTGAAAATACAATAAATTGTCAACACTCCAACTGAAATAATTTACGGGGAAATAACATGTCATGGGCTATGTAGCAAAACAATTTTAATTTTAAAAATTGCTGGATTTGCAACTTATTTTCTGTATTTCTGCGATAATTAAAAAATTCAAAACATTACAACGTGGGTTCAAAAATGTTTTATTACATAGCTCATGGGATGTTAGTTAACCGAGTCAACGGTGAATTTTTTGTTTACGTAAGTTAGTGGGTTTCCACAGTTTGCATGGAAGCGTAACATATAAAACTTGACTTTGACGCATCGTTATAAGAAAACTAAACGAGCTAAAACTGTTTTGCAAGAAGAAACTTTACTCACAAGTACCGTCTTCAATACTAACACTATTGCATAAAAACATAAAATTATAATTTTTTCCCACCTGTACACCCTTAAGCATGACTCGTAAATAGACGCTATAAACACCAATATAAATCCACACGTTTTTGAAAGTCAGTACGTAAGAACAACAAGACAACATTCCTATGGATGATATAACATCCAACTTTATGAACAAACATTTACCCAGAATGAAACATTTGGTAAGCGTGATATCTTGCTCTGCAATTAAATGTACAGTACGTTATTTCGGCATCAGAGGTTGTTATTGAAAAATACGTTACTCGAGAAAAGATTTTGCTCAGAAATTTGGCAGGAACTATTGTCTATGATGGCATTTTTTAATTGGCTTCGGGGAACCAACAATTTAAATTGATGCTTTTAGAGTTCTCGTAAGTTGTGGCTTTAATTTTCTTGTAAAAAATATTGAATAAAAACAAACGAATGCTTCTCTGTTTCTGTTTTACAAAACTTGTTGGTAATATTTAGATATAATAATCAGTAAAAGTCGTTTTTAACAGTTTTGAGGAACCACATAAACACATTTGCTGTAGTTTTACCAAATAGAACCATGCATTCATGTGTGCTTTATTTAAACATAAAAAGACTTCAGATAAAAGTTCAGCGGTTCCGAATAATAAATATATGTACGAAACACTACAGCACGGTTCACGTACCTTGCCAAACTTATCTTCAGAAAGATGACGTGGTCGAAAGAAAGTGCGTCACGAAAAAATACGTGACAGAAATCTGCAAACAGCAGAGGACTGATCTTTGAAAGAATTGTGCAATGGGAGAGCATGACTGGATTTCAATTTTTGGACCTGCTCTACTGCGATATAACTTATGTGTCTGTCAAAGAAAACTGAAGAGAATAGAAAAACAAACGTAAAATCAGAGCATGCTTTAGTCAACAGGATATATACACAACATAAATTTCCATAGTAGGAATCGGGTCAAATAAATCAAGGGCAATCAGATAAGAAAATAAAGCAGAAAAAATACAGACACCTCCAAGGCAGACAACCTAGGATTGCGGTCTGCTTTGACAAAGGGATAAACCAAAAAAATCTTGGATGAAATACATGAACCACAAAATAAAATAAAAATACGACACAACGATGAGACGACACAAAACACAGTAGCTATCAGACAGGAAAAGAAAAATAACATTTGATTCGGTTTGATAGCGCTCTGCAGGCATATACAGTACATATAGCCGCATTCAAAGGGTATCTGATACACGCAGTTGTGGGTTTGTAGTTTTTCTGTGGCTGGTTTCACCCTATCAATCATACTTTTAATAGTGGATTTGGTTCGGAATCCTATTTCTAGTTTATATTTGTTTCTTAGACCTCTTATTATTTTATTTTTCGGAAAGGCCTCGAAAATACGGATTGTTACTATTGCAACTCAACTAGGTGCCTTTACAACATATTTGGGCTACACATAAATTGCTCATGCCATCATGTCATGTTACAAGGATATTTTCTAAATCAGCAGATTTTTGTGTACACGTGTTTAATAAAATTCAATTAAATAAACCTTAAATAATTATCTTTTACATTAATGCACACCAGCTGTTCTCAAATGAGGATTGATATAAGGTTCCTTTAAAATTGAAAACATACAATTTTGTTTAAGAGGATAATGACTACCGGTAATATGTATATTTATTATATAAACTTAAAATACGTGTATTCAGTGAGGTATTTAGTTGTGTAAATGATAAACCACGCATTGAAAACAGCGATCATTTACTTGTAGACAGTTAGTGTTCTCTTGTGTAAAGTATATGCCCGGCAGTCAGCTGTTTATCTACAGCATTGTAAGAACAAGCGACATTACGCTCACTCGGAAAGCATTACAAAACATCATGACATTGTAGACGATATTATACCCTCCGTTATTCTCATGCTTCACTAGCACCGCGTGTGATCACTTGGGCCATGACCTTTTCATGCAGTTTTATGCCTCAGTTTCATTTCCTTACGCGCACATCTGCAGTTCTGCTTCATGGTTATTGTCAGCGTGTCTCTGTGAAGCGACGTCTCTCATTTAACTGTGCCAACCATAATACTGTGACTGCAACACCACAAGTCTGTGATTTGCGGGTAGGTCCTCAAGACACGTGACAGTTAAATCATCCAATCACTGACCATGATGCAGAATTACACATGTGCATGCAAGGCACTGAAACAAACTGGGGCAAAATTCTTTTCGGGAAAAGTTCATGACCCAAGTGATGAATGAACACCATTCATACGTACATACACACATACATACTTACATACATATGTACATACATACGTGTATGCATACATACATGTACGCATACATACATGCATGCATACATATATACATACACACATACATACATACATGCGTTGTACATGCATACATACATACATGCATACATACATGCATACATGCATACATACATACATGCATACATGCATACATACATACATGTATACATATATACATGTATGCATGCATACATACATACATACATACATGCGTGTATACATACATACATGCATGCGTACATACATTCATACATATATGCATGCATACAACATACATACATACATACATACATACATGCGAACATACATACATACATACGTACACACATACATACAAGGTGCACTCTAAGGTAATTATTTAATTTTAAAAATGCACCCTTATTTCTTTCACATTCCTTCAACATTCGTACATATTCTCACTTATGCGAGCAGTAAGTGTACTGTATAACAATGAAAAGGAAATGGCGCAATCATACTCAAGCAATGGTAGACGCATGTATAACATTGGTAAATATTAGTAAGGTAACATATATTACTATTAAATCACGTTTACAGATAAACTGCAGTGTTATAAAATTAATGTGTCACGTAGTAAGATTAGGTATATGATTCATAACTAAGCGCAAAGTCTAGATTCCAATAATACGTGTGTCACGTAAGAGTAAATTAAAAATAATGGCGGTACGGTTGTACGTAGCTTGGGTTTACGTTGTGTAGCACATACTGTTTATTTCCGGGGTACAGTAGCGTATAAAGCGTCGTATAAACTCACCACAGTTCGTCCCAACATGCCAACACCCGAAACTCACGCGTATTGAGGAAAATATCAGTATATTATTAAATGCGCATCTCCAATCCGTCGAAGACAAGTAATTTTAATTAAAACTCAAGCATGTGCGAGTTACTTCCGCGATTGTGTACTCGTACTTGAAGACTCTGCACAAATAAAAACCTGCACGAAAAAAAAAACCCAGACTCTCATGCTACCTTGGCAGAGTGAAGGTATTTTGGTCAATTCTTAAGGCGGCCGTCTAGCTGGTGCTGTAACTTCATGCATGTTCGGAGTTACGTTATTTTCTCAGAGACCTGTAAACGTGCGTCAACAAATCTTATCTACGGAAAGAAAACACATTTCAGACTACTTGTGAAAATGACTTTTAAGATATAATGCACATTAGAAGCATTATTTTAAAGCTCTCAAACTTTTGTATAATCTGCTTTATTATAACGTTGTTTCTCAAGAAATGCGAATCGGATTCGTTCGAAATTGAGGTCGCGATTGGATAACCGCTTATTTAAAGTGTCAGAGTAAAAATGTTACGGCGGGAACACAGCGGTCGTTTACGATGTTGGACGTAGAGGCGATATCACAATGCTTGCGCCGGCTGCAATCGCTCGTAGCGTCTTATTGATATTCGTCTTACACACAAACATACCCTTTACCAGGCGGTTTTTACCGCTGGCGTGGCGCGTCTGGTTGTACTGCGAAAACATATACTTCACTGTTAATTGTATGGTTGTACGGCGACTATTTTGACACGACTCTGACAACTGCAAGCCAGTATGTAATGCTGTAGGAAATATTACTAGCGTTCATGAAGTCAATCACTGCTGTATGATTTCAATTATTTTTGTTGTGTTGTGATTTATTATTGTGACTGTAATGAAAAATTGTTAATGATTAAGTTCATGTTTTGGACAAATTAAATCATAATGTAAGTTTCGTACTTATGACATCCTTCAAACTTAAAGCTTTCCATATTTAAAAAATTTCTTCCATGTATAGTTAATACGTACTTGATAATAAATACACAAAAGTACAAGACATATTAAATTGGTCTAGCCGATGAGTGGAGGTAACGAAATTATAATTTATATCCCCTAAAATTAGGACTGAATGCTTAAATTAGCCACTGGTATCAAACAGCGCAGGAATGAAAGGCTGCAGAAATGGAAAAAAACCCAAGGAAATCTGCCATGACAGCAGTACCGTCGGGCATGAACCCCACATGAGGGAATCCGGGTCATCCCCGCCGAGACTCGAACCCATATCGCCTCAGTGAGAGATGAGCGACCCGACAGCAGCACCAACCAAAGTTCAGTCGCCAGTTATTTTTGTTAAAAGTAAGTTAGAGCCAACTAGTTTCACTGCCGATCACGTGCACACCTGCAGCTCTACGTCATGTTTATTGGCAGCGTGTTTTCTGCACAGGCGTCACATATTAACTGTGTCAGTAAGAAAATAGTTACTGCCACACAACACGTCTGTGATTCACCGGTGGGAAGACAAGACGCTGAGATATAACAAGAGTTTTTGGTAAAAAAAAAAAAAAAAAAAAAGACAACCACATATGAATAGAAACTGGAAAATTTCGCGAATTCAATGACCCGCAGGCTAGAATCCATTGTATTGTGCCTACTCAAGTCCAGACTATTTGTCCACTAGCTGCTACTCAGTGGAACAGCAGACAATGAACGAATAGACGGGACTCGAGTATGCATAGTACAATGGATACTAGCCTACAGGTCATTGAATTCGCGAATTTTTCCAGTCCCTACCTATGAAACCTCTCCAAGCCATAGCATAGCAATCAGCATAAACAAAGCCGTCTCGGTCTCAGACGTGGCATAGTATTTGCAAAAACATAAATTTTTACGACAAATAATTTAAATATAAACCATAATAAGTAACTTTACTGAATGTAAGGTAAGTGGGCGTTTGGTCTCGTTGACAGTGAGATAATTAGATAAGGTAGCTCTACTGAAAATGAATATACGTTGGTATAAATTACTAGTATCGAAGGTGCTGTTACTATAGTTAGGGACCCAGGTTTTTCGCGAAAATAATTTTGCCCCATTTTGTTCCAGTGCCTTACGAGCACATTTGCAGTTCGGCTTCATGAATATTGGCAGCGTGTCTGTATGAAGAGCCGTCTATCTTTTGTCTGAGCCAATTACAATAAAGTCTATGCAACACCTCACGGCTGTGATTTGCCGGTAGAATCCCAAGGCACGAGAGAGTTAAAATATCCAATAACTGACCACGAAGCAGAACTGCAGATGTGCACGTAAGGCACTGAAACAAAGTGGGGCAAAATTATTTTCGTGAAATACGAGGGTCCCTAAGCTACTAGGGAAAGGAAAATTTCGCTAGTTAGGCGACCTGCCTGTTATAATTCACTATCCTGTGTATAATCAAGCCCTTACCATTTGTTCATTAGCTGCTACGCACTGAAACAGCAGACCAATAAATAATACATGGAGCTTGAGTATATAACTTGTTATAGGTAGAGACCGGGAATATTCACGGGTTCACTGACATGTAGGCTAGCCTCCAAGAACATGTGTGTATTCAAGCAGGCATTATCTGCTCACCGGCTGCTGGATGACGCAGTGATATGAGCCTGCATCTAGTTGCTTCTGTACTATTAGCTAAGCGACTTACAGTAAGTGTCAAATAAGCCACGGACCAATTGCGAAAGTGGCACGAACTTATAGTAGCTGAAATTCTAGCTTGGGGCACAAGAAAACGCGAATTTTTCCGTTCTATATTTATAGGTAGGGCCACGATTTTGTCGCGAAAAGATTTTTGCCCCACTTTGTTTCAGTGACTCACGTGCACATCGGCAGTTCTGTTTCAAGGTTATTGGCAGCGTGTCTATGTTCAGACACGTTTCTCATTTGACTGCACCAATCATAATAAGATTATTGTGAGTCTGTACGTCTATAATTTGCCAAGGCCAGTGAGAGTAAAATC